>JAHDVF020000506.1:0-82271 GCA_022606425.2 Lepidostoma basale | reverse complement strand
GAAGTGTTGCATAAAGAAGAAAACTCTTTGAAAAATGGTTTAGTTGCAGCACAAATCCCTGTTGAGCTTCTGCATTCAAAGTAAAAATAACCATGGAGTTGTCGTACCGATTGGAGAGGAATAAGAATAAGAAGTTAGTTTTCATGAAAATAAAAAATATGTGTAATAAAAAATTACCCAAATAATAAAATACAAAATGATAAGAGGTATTGGGTCGAAAATGAAAAGTTTTCCATCTCCCTGTTTATCGCACTAACTACGCTCAAAGCGCGGCAATGTAAAGGATTTGTGACATCTACAACAAGTATTTTGGAGACATCGATGTTTTCCACTTGAACGAATGAAACTTCAAAAAAGCGATAGGAGCAACCTTTCGGCGTGGATGAGACCATAATGTTACATAATATTATAATATGTTACTTTTATTTTTACTTTTATTTATACTTTTTATTTTGTTCTTATTTCTACTACAATTATTATGTTTAACTCTCAATCATTTTGTTTGACCGTATTTTGCCTTAGCTTAAATTCAATTAACTGTTTATTGTATTTGTGGTAGCATGTAATTGGCTTTATTTATTATTTTTATTAATGTTTCTTAATTTATATGTTGATATCGCTGTATGCTGCCCTTACTGAATAAATAAATAAATAAATATATTAAGTTCAATTCCGCTAAATAGCTTTTTTTAGTTTCGACTGGTTTCACAACTAGCAGCCATCGTTTTTAATTTTATAAATGGAATGCTAATGCTTTACAATGACATTATTCAATGTAATTAGTGTTGTGATTCTAAATATTAATTGCAAATATTAATTTATAGGTAGGTTCTGTATAATTTTAAAAAAGAATGTACTGATGTGAATAATTTTCATAATAATCCTAGGCAATGATAAAATTCAAATGGATAAGTCGATTTCTGATCAATTCTATTATTTCGAATTTCCTGGGTTCTGGTTAATGATATTTGGAAGTTCTCAATCTCTCTATTTGGAAGTTAATGATATTTGGAATAATAAAAAATGTATTCAACTACTCAAATAAAACGATAAGATTTATAATCTGAAAAACAAGTACCTTCACACACCAAGTACCTTTGTACAAGTACTGTTCGCCCTGTGCATACGGCGCCAGATAGGTACGTGCTTAGAAAAACATTTTTATCAATTTTTCTGTCAGAGATTTCTGTCACATAAGATGAATTAATGTTCCCGGAAAAGTTTCCAAATGTAAAAGGTCAGAGGTCGAAAAACTCCAAATGAATTATACGTTTTTAAATTACTTCAAGAAGATAAGCAGGAATTTTTTCACAGATGTGGTCATTGTTTTTTTTTACGAATGTCACTAATTTATGCGCCATTTCTAGAGTGAGATTATGTTATACGTACTTATAACCAAGAATGTAAAAATAATTTAATTGTATGAGCAATGTTTATTTCTTTGTAAACAACACTTTATTATTTTTTTAATTAAATTACCACAAACATGTTTCGGACACAGAAGCCCTCCATAAATGTTTTAATTATTTTGTACACAAAATAAATATTTTATCAGATTTTTATTAATCTTGTAAATTTTGATAATCTAAACTGTTCACAATCATTAAAAATACACTAAAGAAGGGCTTCTGCGTCCGAAACATATTTGTGTTAATTGTTTTTATAAAGTGTTGTTTATAAATAAATAAACATTGTTCAATGAATCCACAACACAAAGTGATGATGAATATAGTAGAATCTTATTTAATTCATATACAAAAACTATTTGGAATGTAGAGGAATGTAGGAAGAAGGAATGTAGAGCGAAAGAAGGTATTATGAACAAAATTAAGAAATGATCGCTGCGTTGGTTTGGAGCGCATTGGTGAAGAAAAAATGGTTAAAAAAGTATACGTTAACGATGTAAATGGAGTACGGAGTCGAGGTAGACCGAGGAAAACATGGCATGACCAAATTAATCAAATTTTAAAGGTCGGTCATATCAGAAGCCGGAAGAATGTATGAATGGGGAGGAAGCTAGAGAGGTATATCAGGATAGAGTAGTGTGGCGGTCCATTCTCTCTGCCTACCCCTGCGGGGAAACGGTGTGGTGGTTCGTTTTTGTGTTTTTGTTGAAAACCATTTCATATATATTAACGTATCCTTAGTTCGTATTAAATCCATTGTATTGTAATGGGTATCTCCCTACCTCGGCTAGCGCAGAGAGCGGGCCCTTAGATCTCCGGTTTTCTCGTGAGATACTTTCCGGCTGATTGTCATTCGAATAGGGAAAGGTGTAAATAAAGACATATGACGGAATACATGAGGGTTTATTATAACACATAAAATTATTATCTAGGGGCTAGAGATGTCGTACGTATACAAAAAAAAAGGCACATGATGAAATAATGAAGAGGCTGTTTGAGGCGATTCCTCGACGGCGTGCTCGTCAGGACATCGACCGGCGACGTCGTCCGTAGACGTTATCAGCGACGCCGACCAGAAGATGGTGGGTCAGCAAATCAATATGTAGAGCGTCACCTGGCAGACACGAGGTCCCCTAACCTGTTGGTGCTGTCTGAAGCGGCGTGAAGTGGTCCTCGCAGTTCCGCATGGTGGTGAGGTCAACCACGTTGTCGGGGCATGATGCGCGACAACACGTGGGCGGCAATTTCGGGAGCAGAGGATGGCTCGGACCGTGGCGGAGGGAATCAACCGCAGCAAGGTCGGGCTTGACAAACGGCCTGGGAGCGGATATGCACTTTTGGCATCGCCATAGTGCAGGACAAGTTGGCGGAAAACCTGAAATAATGCCAGATTTTATGGGCACGATGGCAAGTACCTCAAATACCTTGCTCGAAGTTATTCCATGGCGGATGAGGCTAGATGAAAGCGGATTATCCCATCGGGAAAATCGCGGGTCGAAACGGCGATCCTCCAATCGATGCCGCGAAGTTGACAGCTCAAAGCGAAGTGAAGTCGGGCCGAATGGGCTGCGCAGAAGGGGTTGCGCAGAAGGGGCTGAGAGTCAACTGCCGAGGGCGCACACATCGGGGTGAATTTAGCGCCAAATCCGCGAAGCGCGCGGGAACAAGAGTTTAAAGTAGCACTCTGGTGGTAAAAACGGGAACTAGGGGTTTGAATGGAGTCTAGAGCTAAACGCTGAATATTGGGATAACCGAAAATAACAAGAAATAGCAAGTGTTACGTTACACTCGCTCTTATGTGGAATAAAAAAAAATAATAAAAAAAAAAGCTCCTTCAGTGAATGGCATACAAAAGTTACACGTGGATTAAATCCTAGAAGGTGACAGTTTGGACAATTGAGAAATTCAGAGACAGTTTATTTCAAAGTACAAATTAGATTCACAAGTTTAAAAAAAATTATCATTATTATACACATGGGAGACAGGTTTATGTCCTAAAAGGTGGCAGTTAGTTTGACATATTACAAATTGTAAGGTTAAAAAAAAAAAATACAAATTATAGTTTAGTTCAGAAAATTAAGGATCATTAAACACAGGAGAGACAAGTTTAAGTCCTAGGTGGCAGTTAGTTTGACATATTACAAATTGTTAAGTGGAAAAAAAAAATACAAATTATAGTTTAGTTCAGAAGATTAAGGATCATTAAACACAGGGGAGACAGGTTTAAGTCATAGGTGACAGTTAGTTTGACATTTTACAAATACAGTTTAGTTTAAAAAATACAAATCATAGTTTAGTTCAGAATATTAAGGATCATTAAACACAGGGGAGGCAGGTTTAAGTCTTAGGTAGCAGTTAGTGTGACATATTACAAATTGTTAAGTTTAAAAAAATACAAATTACAGTTCAGGTAAAAACACAAATGCAGTTAAGTTATAAATACAAAAAATTATCATTGTTTTAAAGTTTCCACAGCACAAAAGAGACAATTGTTTTTTTTTCCTTTGCAGGTAAATAGCACTCACTGATTCTAAAAGGAGAAGGGGTTAGGGTCTTGAGGTAAATTATTGTTGGACATCTCTAGCCTAGATGATAGATTATAAAGAAAAACAGTTACAACAATATTATGTGTTCAGTCACCAGTAAAAACAAAAATTTAAATTACATACAGCAGAGGCATGTCCGTTTACATATTATGAGGCTGTATATCTATAGCGTTGCTTTGTATTAGGGTCTAGCTCCCTTTCGCCTCGGATAATAAGGCACATCTACATATTCTAAGGCTGTATACCTATAGCGTTGCTTTTTATTAGGGTCTGGCTCCCTTTCGCCTCGGAAAATAAGGCACATCTACATATTCTAAGGCTGTATACCTATAGCGTTCTGACTCCTTCTATTCTCTACAAAAACAAACTCTACAGGTGACTGAAACAACATATGTATCTACAACATTTTAAAACATATAATGGACGTTATTGTTCAGGTGAATCGGAGAAGTGAACTCAATCGTAAAAGTGATTGCCAATCCAATATGCAACACCTTTAACTGACTCACGACCCAACACACACATGAACATATATAACAATAAATAAGAAGAAAAAAAAAACAAGTTTATAAAGAAATTGGTGTTACAATAGTTATAAATTTAGACAATTTGCACATACAAAAATGATATGTCAATAAAATTTCTGTTCAGGTGAGATGGAAAAGTTCATAATATTATAAGTGATGGACAATCTTGTATTCCACACAAATAAAATAAGTTTTTAATCCATCCAGAACACACAAGAACATGGAACACTCAAGTAGGAAGGGAAAATATAACCAAACCATAATACAAATGCATCTGTAGGTCTACCAAGTGTCTCTAGCGTTCGGGAAATTTACAATTATTCATGCATTCGATGGATACAGGCATCTTCTCTTAGAGCGCTCCTAACACAACTAGATCAAGTGGTGAATGGGGGCAGTTTATTCTTCATCAGGCGCTTATTCATACATACCATAACACAATAGACACTACAAACGCAAGTAAGATAGAAATTGGCACAAGGAAGGGGGCAATCATAGTGGGGATAGGATGCATAATGAGGAAGGAAACAAGGTTAGATTGAAGGACACTACTGCTATGGGGGAAAGTATGCTAGGAATAGCAGTAATGGCTAGGGTCCCGGGGTCGCTTACCCGTCCTCGCGAAATGATGGAAATTATGCGAGTCCCTTGAGAACAAAAATACATATTAAGACAAAGGTTTGAGTCATAGGTTAATATATTTGGGCGCCACTAAGTTTTAAGTTTAACTTAGAAACTATTCCTGTTTGACTAAGTCCTTGATGTGAAATGTACCGATACTTTTTCCAGCCATATCAGACAGTTCATATATGGTATCTGAAATTCTTTTGAGTATCCTGCACTTGATAAATCTGGGACACAGTTTGGCAGATATGTACCTTGAAGCGTCAGATTGAAGGAAGGCACGGCGCCAGACCAGTTGTCCGACATGCAAGGTACAAGATTTACGCCTTAGATTATACCGAGTAGCGTTCCGTTGGAAGGCTTGGAGTAGTGCGGAAGAAACTTCTTCATAGACATTTTCCATTCTAAGTAGGCCAGATGCGTAGTCCGAGGTGATGTCAGATGGATTATGGGAGTTTGATTCACGAACAAATTTATTGTGAAATGAACCGTGGGGAGCAGTTTCAAAGCCGTGCAAAAGAAAGAACGGGGTATATCCTGTAGCAATACTGACAGTATTATTTAAGCAAGATGAGATCTGTGGAAGCTTTGAACACCAAGTCCGTTGATTATTCCCTACCAGAATTGCCAGTGCGGTAATGATGTTTGCATTATGACGTTCGCTTACATTGTTCTGAGGATGATAGCGGGCGTTGTAGTACAAGTCTTGTATTCCATAGGTTTCAGTGAACTTACGGAACTCCTTGGAGACAAATTGACTTCCGTTGTCGATAATAAGCGTACGGGGAACAGAGTAAGGCAGAAATATTTTCTCCTCGAGTAATTTAATTACAGTTTTGGAGTTGGCTGTCCTAAGGGGAAACGCCCAAACAAATTTTGAAAAGTTGTCTACTACTGTCAGAATGTGACAGAAGCGATGATTGGACATCGGGAGTGGCCCTACGAGGTCTGCAGACAAGGAGACGAGGGGTTTAGAAAGGCGTTTAGGCACCGTCATTAAACCTAAAGGGGACTGCGTGCTATGCTTATAGGCCTTGCAGGTGTCGCAAGTTTTTATGAATTGTTTGATAGTGCGACGCATATTGCTCCAATAAAATGTTTGCGAGAGGGTTCTAAATGTTTTTTCAATCCCGGGATGACAGAAGTTGTTATGAAAGTCAGATATAACATGGGGGATTTCATTAGCGGGTACAACAACCTTCCAGAGGTAGCTGCTGGAGTCAGGGCGCGAGGAGTTTCCAGATTTCGAATAACGGTACAGGTGTTTGTTATTGATAAGATAGTTGGCTGTCGACTGCGGGTTATCCTTACATGCCGAATATAGATTTAGATAGGTTTGATCAGTCACGTTAGTGAAGGGCGGAGGGAAGGTCAGGGAGGACACTTCGATGCGACTTAGGGCATCAGCTAAATTGTTTTCGCAACCTTTTTTTTAATACAAAATCGAAACTATATTGTGATAGACGGCAAGCCCATCTGGCGAGTCTGCCTCCTGGCGATGACAGATTGTTCAAATATTTGAGACAGCCATGATCACTTTGGACCGTAAAGTGTGTGCCATCCAGGTAACTCCTGAAATGATGTACCGAATCCACAATAGACAATAGTTCGCGTTCAGTGGTAGAATAGGAACGTTCAGGAGCAGTCAGTTTTCGGGAAAAATACGCTATAGCATGCTCGGAACCGTCAGGCATTTTTTGGGCAAGGAAGCTACCAATACTAATACCACTGGCATCACAAGTAAGAATGTAGGGTACAGAATAATCAGGGGGTTTCAACACAGGGGCGGTAGTCATAATATTTTTTAGGGCAACAAATGATTGTTCAGCCTCTTCGTTCCATTGGAAGGAAGTGCCTTTAAGCTTTATACTTGTTAAACGGCATAAAGGGGCAGCAATTTCGGCAAAATGTGCAATGAATTTACGATAGTAACTGGCACAGCCTAAGAAGGATTTAACTTCTTTGGTAGATGTGGGACGGGGGAAATCAATCATTACCTTAATCTTATCTGGGTCAGTTCTTATTCCTTCACGATCAATCACATGGCCTAAGTACTTCAGTGAAGATTTGCAGAATTCTGATTTGCCTAGACGAATAGTGAGGTTGGCCTCGCGCAGACGTTCGTAAACCAGGGCGAGTGTGCTGACGTGAGATTCAAAATCTGGACTGCAAATAAGAATGTCATCGAGATAACAAAAAACATGGTCACCGAGATCACAAAATAGAGCATCCATTAACCTTTGCAACTGGCTCGGTATATTGGCGATCCCGAATGGAGTAACTTTGAAACAAAACTGACCCCTACCCTCAATAAAGAATGCGGTTTTAATCATTGATTCTCTAGTCAGGGGCATCTGCCAGAACCCCATGCTTAAATCAAGGGCAGTAAGGTATTTAGTGTCACGCAGGTTGCTTAGAATTCGGTCAATGTTCGGTAAGCGATAACAGTCGGCTTTGGTAATCGAATTTAGTTTTCGCGGATCCAGAACGAATCGTGCAGAACCATCCTTTTTGGGGACAATAAATACATTATTTAGCCATGGGCTCTTGCAGGGTTCAACTACGTCCAGCGAGATCATTCTCTCTAGTTCCTCTATTAATTGTTGGCGGCGAACATGGGATTGGGGGAATGTTTTCTGTTTAACCGGCGGATGGTTACCCGTGTCGATCTCGTGATTAACAAGGTGGGTCCTGCCCAGACCTATCTTTTCGAAAGAAATTTGTTCGAACAAGTTTTTAATTCGGTCCAAGTCCTTGGACTGAGCAGGATTCAATTCTTCGGCAGGGACGAGACAAGATGGCGAGGGATTCACTGAGTACACGGGTTGAGTATTTGACTGTTTGGCTGGTTTGTTATCCAGATGTCCAGGAAATAGCCTGGGAGTGAGTCCAGATGATTCAAGAAAAGGGACTCCAAGGATGAAACAGTCGTTTAGGGAAGGGACTAGGACGAATGATACCCAGGTGGTGGTATTGTCATAACGAATGGGCAAGGTAACGGTTCCGATACTACGGTGGGAGGTATTATCGACCGTGTGAATTGAACAATTACCAGGGGTGATTTTATAATTGAGATTAATAAAGGATTGGTACAGATTTCCGCCTAAGATGTTGATGGCTGCACCGGAATCAAGCAGACCGCGAAAGGGGACACTGTGGATTTTAAAATTCAAGTATGGGCGATTGTCACGGGCATTTGTAATTTTTACCGCATGGAGATACCAGGTTTCGTGGAATAATTTTACAGAAGCCAGCCAGTCTAACCACTCCGCTGAGCGCGGGATTACGGGAGACTGGCTAGCTGCTAGTTTTTTGTTGCGAAAAAACTGGGGGGTGGTCTAGAGGTGTCAGGAAGGTTTTTTTTTCTGCAATTCTTGGCGATATGGCCCAGGTTTTTGCAGGAGAAACATCTTAGGGGGCTCTTGGGAGGCTCACGAACGGCAGCTAGGGATTTCTGGACGTAGGGGCCGGATTTAGGTTCAGAGCGGCTGGGGTGGTCCGACGCACCAATCAATCTTTCGTAGGTCTGGCATGCTCTCTCCAGTTCCACGACGGAGGAGAAGTTGGCTGAAATTATTACGGGGGCTAATTTGGGCGAAAGTCCTGTCCTTAATACCTTGAGGATCTCCTGGTCAGAGAGACCGTCCTCCCCAATGGTATTATTGGTGCTCACTACCCGGGCGAAGTAGTCTGCCGCTAATTCATTTTGAGACTGGCGCGAGGACCATATCTCCAGCTTCTTTGAGATGACATAATCGTCATCCTCGAAACGCTGCAGGAACTGTGACTTAAGGAGCAACCAGTCACTGGAGGTCGTACAATACGCTCTATAGTGTGTCAGAGCGCGGCCTTTGAGGAATTCGGGAAGTACAGATGGCAACAATTGGGAGTCGAAGCGTCTAGATTTGGCGATTTCTTCTAGACGGGTGAAAAATTCGCGCACATCTTCCGCGCCGGTGAAATGTTGCACAGGCCACGATGCGAAATCAACATTCAAGGGCTGAAGCTCTACAGGGGGTCGTGTTAGAGAAACCGATGAAGAGGACACGATTGAAAGGGGGGCGGAGGTCGGCAGGTCAGCGACGGTGGGGGGTATGGTGAGTGGAACGACATCACTCGTCCGTGAGTTGAATTCCTCAGCCTGAACACGGACTTCCACGAGGGTATTCTTTGGCAATATTCCGCGATCCTTCAACGCCTTGCAAAGGGTTTTGAAATGGGCCCCGGGAACATTTACTATTTGTTCCATTATAAACAATTAATTACAAACTACCAATTCGACAATAAACAGTTAACAATCAATATACGACATATGTTTAGCCCACACAAGTCCTTCATCGAATGACAACGCCAGAACGCCACACGTTTGGGGCGCCAGTGTAATGGGTATCTCCCTACCTCGGCTAGCGCAGAGAGCGGGCCCTTAGATCTCCGGTTTTCTCGTGAGATACTTTCCGGCTGATTGTCATTCGAATAGGGAAAGGTGTAAATAAAGACATATGACGGAATACATGAGGGTTTATTATAACACATAAAATTATTATCTAGGGGCTAGAGATGTCGTACGTATACAAAAAAAAAGGCACATGATGAAATAATGAAGAGGCTGTTTGAGGCGATTCCTCGACGGCGTGCTCGTCAGGACATCGACCGGCGACGTCGTCCGTAGACGTTATCAGCGACGCTGACCAGAAGATGGTGGGTCAGCAAATCAATATGTGGAGCGTCACCTGGCAGACACGAGGTCCCCTAACCTGTTGGTGCTGTCTGAAGCGGCGTGAAGTGGTCCTCGCAGTTCCGCATGGTGGTGAGGTCAACCACGTTGTCGGGGCATGATGTGCGACAACACGTGGGCGGCAATTTCGGGAGCAGAGGATGGCTCGGACCGTGGCGGAGGGAATCAACCGCAGCAAGGTCGGGCTTGACAAACGGCCTGGGAGCGGATATGCACTTTTGGCATCGCCATAGTGCAGGACAAGTTGGCGGAAAACCTGAAATAATGCCACAGATTTTATGGGCACGATGGCAAGTACCTCAAATACCTTGCTCGAAGTTATTCCATGGCGGATGAGGCTAGATGAAAGCGGATTATCCCATCGGGAAAATCGCGGGTCGAAACGGCGATCCTCCAATCGATGCCGCGAAGTTGACAGCTCAAAGCGAAGTGAAGTCGGGCCGAATGGGCTGCGCAGAAGGGGTTGCGCAGAAGGGGCTGAGAGTCAACTGCCGAGGGCGCACACATCGGGGTGAATTTAGCGCCAAATCCGCGAAGCGCGCGGGAACAAGAGTTTAAAGTAGCACTCTGGTGGTAAAAACGGGAACTAGGGGTTTGAATGGAGTCTAGAGCTAAACGCTGAATATTGGGATAACCGAAAATAACAAGAAATAGCAAGTGTTACGTTACAGTATTTAATACGAACCCCCTTGAATATCTGTAATACCAATATTTAAATTCAGTAAATTTTACATAAATATTTGAAGATTATTTTTGTATAGAATCATGTTAACCATCCCTAATCTGTATGTATAGAAAGGATTAAATTTACAATAGTATCACCAGTCTGTCGATGCCAGTGAGCCTGGCGAAACTGGTCGCTGTCGAAATAAAGACAAAGTGGAAGTAATTAAAGAACATCGTTTTATTGCATTATTATTTAAAATGAACTTCCATCTAGAGATTTCAGTAAAATCATTTGATTATCTTTAGTAGCTACATAATTTTTTTAATAAACCACATAACTTTTGAAGATTTTTCTTCTTTCACTTCTTTTAAATTGAAAGGTTTGATCGCACAATTTATTTTCCTATGAAGTTCTCTCGTCATGCGCTGTATAGACTTTTTAAGACTACTTTCATCAAACATGTAAATCCACTAAGCCACGTCGACGGTGATCACAAAGAGAAAGATACACAAAGACCATTCATATTTCATGAGGTATTCTTTCAGTATATGTGGTCTGTATTGATTTTAGATAACGTCCAACTTTACGACGTTAGAAGAAGTCCATTCAAGGTGATACACAGGTGATATAAGCAGAGAAAAATCCTTATTTAGTATCGAAGTATATTTAGAATGTATGAATGAAATTTTCTAAAGATCTTGAAGAATCTATATCATGCAATATTCTCATCGATCGATATTTCAAAGAACATTGTATTTTCAATATTCAGTGTACTTTTTATATATAATCATTGATTTAAGATAACACCCCTTAACACGTACAAATTACAGATCTTAAAAATATATTCAATAATACCACACACTTCAATATTCATGAAAACAAGTTTCAAGGATATTTGGTTATTTGTTTTATCAGTAAGTTTCTCCGCAGGGGTAGGCAGAGAGAATGGACCACCACAATACTCTATCCTTGCAAACCTCTCTAGCCCTCCACATTCATACGACGAGTCATACACGCACGGCGATTCCTCCGACTTCTAACATGAGCAACCTTTAAAATTTGATTAATTTGATCATGCCATGTTTTCCTCGGTCTGCCTCGACTCCGTACTCCATTTACATCATTAACGTATACTTTCTTAAACATTCTTTCTCCATCCATGCGTTCCATATGTCCGAACTATCGCAGCGATCCTCTCATAATTTTGTTCATAATACCTTCTTCCGCTCTACATTTCTTTCTTATATCAGCATTAGAGATTCTGACGTATATCGTTCTACCACACATACGTCTTAGGGACCGCATTTATTCTGCTTTCATCCTTCTTCTGTCAGTTCAATATCCATGAAAACAAGTTTCAAGAATATGTGGTTATTTGTTTTATCAGCAAGGAAAAACATATCAATTGAATGAATAATTGGATGATAGGTATCCCCCGTGTAGTGTTACTAAAACCATTATCAATCAAAAATGGTAAATAATTGAATAAGATATTTTTAAAAATTAGATAGACGTATTCATTTTGAATAATATATTAACATTTTTTTAATGAATCATTTGATGAAAAATGATGTAATAAACTTGTAAATCATCAAAGAATCCCCATATTAAATATTCTGTTTTTTTTAAACAATTTACTTGTTTTACGTAAGCAAATGAAAGTTTTGATTGTAAAATAAAATGATTGGTGTAAAATGTCATATTGATTATAACTACTATCTGTAAAAATTGGTTATATTTGTAAACAATTTTATTATATTTCCAATATGTAACTTACTAACTAACTAACCATCACGCCGTCTCCCCGAAAGGGTAGGCAGAAAGAATGGACTGTCACACTTTTACTGATGCGGCACTCCATCCTTCTCTTTTCGCCCAATATGTATCTTTATAATATGTATCACTGAAGAAGGACTGGTTGTCCGAAACATGTCTGATATGTAATTTTAATAGTGTTGTATATACAAAGTTGGTATATAAAAAAAGGAAAAGACAAATAGAACATCTACAACACAAAGTATGGCGAACATAGAAGAAATTACTATTAAACTTAAATTAAGAACATTTATACTACATCTTTTCATAAACAGCCATTGTCGTCCACTCCTGGACATGGGCCTCCTTCATATTTTTCCACATATTCCAATCTTGTGCCTGTCGCATCGTATCACCATCAAATTTCCGAATATCATCGGACCATCATGTGGGGGGTCTCCCTCTGTTGATTCTGTTTTCGCGGGGTCTCTACTCCACCGTTCTTTTGGGATTAATAGACTTTAAATTCATTAAAAGATTGGTGAAGTATACTATTGTACATATAATTTATTAATTAAGAAGCAAGGAAGATGCATTCAGGTGCGGTGTTACTATAACTATGATGTTACTTCGGTGTTACTATACTCAGCGCCCTTGGAAACGGCACAAACAGCCAAACCTTTCACCATAATTGCAATAGAAAATGAACCATAATCATTTATTTATTTTAGAAACCATTCATCATTTTAGGACCATTCATACAAAACTAGCTTACCATTGACATGATGAAGAAGAAGATTTATTAATGTATACAAATATAGATTAACTTTATGACGCACTATCATTCGGACACTCATTTTCTTTACTTGCTCGAAACCCACGACAGGGTACTCGTATAATATATAATGTACTAGCACATAATATAAGTACCGACAACGTGAGTAGAAAATCAAACCTCGTTTTATCTAACGCCCTTACCTACTTTTTCTCGTCATATTTCCCTCGTTTCTATCACAAAGTAACGATCTTCCCCACATCCTTCATGAAAATCGCATTACTCTACCGCTTATCCCTTCCTCCATTCGGTACGAAAAAATATAAAACTAATTATCCGTAACATCTTATGTATTCAAATTTTTATCTTATATCTGATTTCCACTTTCGAATGGCTCCATTTCCTCTTTTGGAGGTGACGGTTAAACGGGAAGGATGCGACTGGCATGGTGAATTTGATTGAAATAAATAGATACATTTCTTTCGATATTTACTACTTTATTCAACCATAAAATAAAATTATTTATAATTTAATAGTAGAAGGTTATAGTAAATAATGAAAATAAAAATAAAATTATTAGTTTTTTTTTTTCTTTTTTTATATACTTTTTATATACTCGTACAACATTAACTTCAAAAAAATATTATTACATATCAGACATATTTCGGACAACCAGTCCTTCTTCAGTGATACATATTATAAAGAGACATATTTAAAATATTATAAAATTGTTTACAAATACAATAAATTTAAGTTCTTATTGGGGTTTAAAATTAAATTTTCAGAAATATTATAAATAATCAAATAAATTTAACGTCAAGTACAATCTTTGATTTATTTCCTTTGTTGTAAGTAATTACCTGAACCCTAATAAGAACTTTAAATTATTATTAAAATTTTAAAATTTATTCCTAATATTTGTTATAACAAACGCAATAATGGCTCAAAATATATTTTTTAACATCTGTCAAAACTGATCATATTTGTAAACACTTTAATAATATTTTAAATATGAATCTTTATGATATCACTGAGGAAGGACCGATTGTCCAAACAAGTCTGATATATACTTTTAATTTTTTTTAAATTTAGTGTTGTGTATACAAAGTATATAAAAAAATAAAAAGGCAAACTGTAATATTATATTACAATTTATTTAATTTCAATGATATTGTCGCGACAACTGTTTAGCTAACCGATATTAGCATGATCAAGTGTTACAATCAATAGTTGTTGTAACACATGACGATGTTAACATTGGTTAGCAAAACAGCTGTCACGATAATTTCATAGAAATCAAATCAATTGTGATATGATAACAGTTAATAATGTTGAAATATAAAAGTTTTCCGCCAAAATAATGTATTAACTTATATAACAGTATTTTTTAAAACATGTTTAGTTGAATACCACTAATAAATCCCACATTAGTGGATTTTAATTGAATATGTATTTTTTTTAATCATTACCTATCAAATATTCTAAAGAAGGTGAAGTTGAAAGAGATGAGACGAAATTGTTACGAGTGTCCGATTGGAGGGTCAAAGCGAAGGGCAGGAGAAGTTGAAAGTTAAGAATAATGGAGACCGTGGCTCGATATGGGCTGTAAGGCCATCAAAGAAGAAGAAGATAAACTCATTCATTGATTCATTTCTCGGCGCTATAACCCGGTGTGGGACTTGGCCTCCTTCACAATGGTCCTCTAATGACTTCTGTCTCTGGCCATATCTCTCCATTCCCCAGCTCCTTTCATTTTCTCCCAATCTTCTTGCACGCAATCCGCCCATGTTTTCCTCGGTCTGCCTCTTAGTCTCTTTTCGCGGGGCACCCATCTGGATATAATTTGTAGTGTTCTACCCTCTGGCATTCTTTCCACATGGCCAGCCTACCGTAGGCGTTGAGACTTACAGAATCTCACTACTGTTTCTTGGTTAATCAGATCTTCAAGTTCAAGGTTTATTTTAATTCTGTAAGTCCCATTCTCCAGCTTGGGTCCAAATTTTATTTTCAATATTATCCTCTCAAAAACTGCCACCCTGCCTTCCTCTCTGCGTTAGAGACTTTGCTTCACAGACGTAGGCGACTACCGGTCTTATGATAGTCTTATATATTAAAAGTTTGGTATTCCCATTGAGTAATTTAGAGCCCAGAAACTTCTTACACCCATGTAGATAAACTATCCTACTAAATATAAAATTATTGATACCTTTCGTACGAAAATTTTCTTGATGTACATACGTTTCTCCATTTAAGCAACAATATGTGTTTATTTGTAAAACAATAAAAAAACGCAATAAACAGTTATATTTTGTTTATGTTACCCGTTAGCTGTTCCCAGAAAAACAATTTACATCTTCGTCTCTATTGAGATACAATTAATCCTTATAAAATTAAAATAATTTATCCGCAATGGGTGAAATCCAGTATTTGTCTACAAGAATTTGTAAACATTCAAAATGTTGTATAAAATAACTGGTCCAAGTAGGCATAAAATTGAAGAGACATCTCCATGCAAAATCTAGTACTGTATGATTTGCAGAGACTTGCACAGTACATTAATAAAAATATTTTCCGCTTAATAGAGATACAATTAATCCTTATGAAATTAAATTGTTTCCACATGTCCAAACTATCTTATTGTTCCTTCATTATTTTGTTCCTAACACATTTATTTTAAGTGGTTGATAAATTTTTATATATATTTTTTAAATTTTAATTGTATCTCAATAGAGACGAAGACGTAAACTGGAAACTGAGCATGGATGATCAAGGTGTTTACAGGACTTATGACCTGTCATTGGTTGGGTTAAGCGCACGCTTTATGTAATTACAACATTCCCCATTCCACCTTTGTTATTTGTGATCATGCATGACAAATTTTTGGAAGATGTATATATACTTCAAAATCCATATTTATCTTCACGTGGCAGTTTCAGTCAGCCATCTATGTAGATTTGGTTGCACTAGTGAATTTTTTCAAGAATTAACCTATACAACCGACCCACTAACGCCATCTATGGAGAATGATTTTCGGCATTTAGCAAACTACCTTATTAACATAATGTGAAGGCTGTTGACCAACACATTGTTAGAAGCCGCTAGGAGTATTATTCCATTCTATATGCCAAAGAATTATATATTTTTTAATTTTATTTATCAATTTCCTATCTTTCCTCGCCATTAAGTAAGATGTCTCTTAAAATATTTCTTCATAGCGAAGGCTTAAATGAGCTATCTGCACATTTACTGCAAGCGCATCGTAATTTAATATTTATTGCGCTTCTCTACGCCTCTCCTGCTCTATATCCAACTTCACTGACCCTTGGATCTTCGCCAAAATCTTGCATTTGCATTTTAGCGATACGTACTAAAATATGTATGGTATCGTTAAGATGAAATGATGATTTTGTTTTGTTTTTAATTCATTTTTCAAAAGCAAATAAAAAGAAAACCAATACACCATACAACAACAAAAAAACATTTAACCTAATTGCGATTCAATTTGGAATCATAAGTTGTTACACTTCTAATATCAAGTTTACTTTTATAATATTTTCGTTAACTAAATTAAATATTTTACATGCTTTAGAGTTCATTCCCATCATCAGTTGTAAATGTAACTAACTTACTAACCATCACACCGTCTCACCGAAGGGATAGGCCGCACAATGGACCGCCATACTGTTCCTTCCTGACATTCTTTTCTCAATTCGTCAAAATTCACACATTTAATCATCCACACACGTCAATATTCCGTAGAGTAGTAAGAGCTCTGTCTTCCATACTGAAGTTCCCAGGTTCGATTCCCGGAGATGGCCGTGTGATAGTCACACTGTTTTTGGTCTGGTGTAGAATACACAAAACAATAAAATGGAGATAGATTGGCTACTTATCACATGTCATAAGAATCAATAGAATAGCTTAAATAAATTGTATACAGTATAAATTGTAATAAATTGTATTTTTGATTTCAAACGACCTTTTTGTATACAAAAAAAAAACCCATCTTGCTTCATTATTATTATATTATATATAACATGTGATAGACAGCTACCCCAGGACAAAGACAGTGTGACAATCACACTGCCATCGCCAGGAATCGATCCCAGGACCTTCGATATGGTAGTCAGAGCTCTAACCACTCTACCACAAAGGTCGTCAAACATGTATAGTTTTATATATTCGTCGGTAATGTAAATATAATATTGGTCATTTGATATTACCCTAGCAGGGCAAAACATTTCACATCACAACATTTCGGCGCGGATGTGACCACGATGTAACGTGATATTATAATACTTGTATATTACTTTTTATTTTATTTTATCTTAATTTTATTTTTTATTTCCAGTACTATAAGTATTTTAACTCTTAAATATTATGTATACCTTATTTTGTCTTAGTTTAACTTCAATCTTGTTTCTCACTATCATTTGTTGATTGTTAACTATTATTTTTAATCGGTGGTAGCATGTAATTGGCCTTATTTTAATTATTCTAAATGTTTCTTTTATATACTCGTATATGTTATTGATATCGCTGTATGTTACTCTTAATAAATAAATAAAATAAATAAAATCAATGATGAAAGGCTCCTCACGATACTCTAATGGATTTGAAATAATAAAAATAATAAAACTTTTCAGTTCAAATACAATAATAATTACCCTTACTTAATTTTACCCCTCCCCCTCTTTCAAATAATAATAAGTGACGAATTTGTTTCACTTTATGGTTTAAATACTGAGAGGGGTCGTCTGTTATTCGATACATGTTTGCCAAAAGTGCCATAATATTTTCTTAAAGAATGTCATGGTGAATACAGAAGAGATGATAGCATTCGTGGCAGAACGGCAACAGCCATGGCTACCACACTCCGGGTTCGATTCCTGGCGATGATAGTTTGAAAAAAAAACAGTTTAATAATTTAAACATTATATTCCTCAGTAATATTTTAAGAATTTCCATTTTTGAAGTTAACTATCAATGATAATTTTTAAACAATCACACATCGTGTAATGAAAAAAATGAATGAAAAAACATTTTAAAACTGTGTTCTTTGTGAAGTGTTTATTCTTACCTGCGTACACAAGTACACACGTTTTTTTTCCAAAGTTCTAATTAAGAATTCGAAATCGGAATTAGGCAAGTTTCACACAAATCGCTATTCCTATTATAGTTTATCGGACAGTGCCCTACTCACTCTCTTCCAAGGGGTGGGGACCCCTGGTAGGGTAGCGATGGAGGTCAGATTGTGAAGGATGATACGGTTAATTAAATTACGCAATGTGTACGTAGGCAGACAACATTCATATTAATATATATGATAGAATAACTTACTATATTACCATTCATACTTCATCATTCAAAATCAGAATCACATACAACATTACCGCCAACTTTTAATACACATAAGATACACTATTTTATGTGAATGAAACTATTTATACGAATGAAAACGTCTGTTTTCTAGAAGTTTTATTATATTACATGTGAATTACATGTTTCACCTGTCTAAGACATTACCAAATAAAGCATTTCTTACATTTCTTTCGTATTTCGTAATTGGGTAATCTATCATATTTCCTAACTAACTAACTAACCATCACGCCATCTCTTCGAAAGGATAGGCATAAAAATGGACTACCACACTTTTTTTTTCTGACATATTTCTCTCGCTTCCTCAACATTCATACGTCGTGTCATGCACGCGCGTTGATTTCTTTGACTCCTCACGTGGCCAACATTCAATATTTGATTTATTTGATCAGGCCATGTTTTCCTCGGTCTTTCTCTCTTTCTAGTTCATTCATTCTTTCCATGTGTCCAAACCATCCAAATGATCATTCCATTATTTTGTTCATAACACCATCGTTCGCACCGCATTCACCTCTAGTATTTTCATTCGACATTCAATCATACACAGAGTATACATATATTCGTTTTAGAGATCTCATTTATTTTGCATTTATTCTACTTTCATCCTTCTTTTGCCAGATCCATGGTTCGCTTCCATACATAATTCCTAATTAATGTAAATGAAAACGTATGTCTTCTAGTCATATGGAATGACATGTTTCGCCTTTTATCGCCAATATCAAATGCCTTAGAAGGGCACGTTTATATTTATATTAATTATTTTATAAAGAGTTTTACACCATTATTTCAGAGACAATAAATATCATATATCGTTTTCTCGCACATTCTTTCCAGTGATAAGTGAAAGTAGTCACTAAAAATTGTTTAAAAAATGCGTTTTATTCAATTATTGGTTAAACATACTCTTTATTAAATATTTTCAAAACATTAATTACGTATTAAATTTTAAAAATGTATTTTGCGTAGGCAGTGTATATAATGCCCCATTATCCAGAGCGATAGTCAAAGCCAATAAACCTTAGGCTACATATGGTATTTCGAAAATGTAATCTATTATATTAACCGAAACTAAAACAATATTCCATGGGCGATATTACGAAATATAACCCACGCTGCAATTCGCAACTCAAACAGCATCCATCCCTATCAACATTCCACACTTGTGAGGGTGGATGGCTGGTGTATTGATTCCAGTTAATGTTGTATATCATCACATAAATAATCAAGCATTACCTCAATACAGCTTTACCCAATACAAATATCGCGGTTTTGTCCATCACATAATGTTTAATTGATGAACATTAATCAAAAACCATATTATTTTCTAGTTAATTACCCAATTAAAAAACTAACTATTGTGTACTAATGTGGTTACCTGGTAAACATAATTTTTCAAATTATTGACTTTTATCTCTTCTTCTTCTTAGTTTAGGCCGTATGACCTGTTTGTGACGGTGGGCTTCCCTAGGATGATGATGTTTAGCCATCTCTCCATCTCTTCGGCGGTCTTCCTGGTAATCTCTCGCTGCTTGGGTTTTCATCTTTAACAATTTTTGTAATTCTTGTATTCTCCATGCGGTCCACGTGGTCTCTCCAAAAACGCCTTCTGCTTCATTCTCATCTCACTGTGTCTTCAACACCACAGACAGACCTTATCGTTTCATTTCTGATCCGATCTCTGAGGGTTTTGCCTGCGATGGAGCGTAGGGTTCGCATTTCTGCTACTCTAAGAAGGTTATTAGTTCTATTGGTATTGGCTCTGACCTCTATTCCATACGTCATGATGGGACGAACGCATGCCTTGTATATCTTAACTTATATTATACTTCAACGAGTCTTCTTGTTGTTGTTCATCTTCTTAAAGGCCTGATTACCCGTTGTTTGTTGCATATCCGTCCTTCTGGGAAGACCGCCAACTATCAAGTCATATTTTCAGTGGTTGGCCACGTGGTCGGGAACCCTCTGGTAAACTGTTTCGGGCTATACGGTAGACATGCTCATTCCAAAATCTTTTTCTCTGTCGCGCTTTTTGACAATGTCTTCACCCTGGCAGATACTTCGGATTTCTGTATTTCTTATTTGGTCACGAAGGCTTTTGCTGATGTGTCGGCTCTGGTTCTGTTGAGTATGTGATTAAAGGCTAGAAAGTTTAGTTGAACCTCATTTAATCCTTGATGCTCATGTGCTTATCCTATCCAGATGGTTTCCTTAAGACAGCCTAATATTGATGCAGCCTTGTGTGCTACAATGAGTACCCTTTTTTGTTTAAATCTGCACGAATATTCAAATAATAAATATTATATTAAATACTCGAGTTTTGGAATGTTGATTTAGTTAGTATTAAATCAAGCTCTTATTTTACCCGGATCCTTAACAAAGATGCAATCATTAGACTTGTTAACTTTTAGATTATAAAATGTAAGCTTTCCTGATGATGATATTGGATTGTTTATTTACTATTTTCAACAAATGCGAACACAAGAGTAAAATTTTGTTTTTATATGTATATTCTGTTTCATTGTATTATTACTCGTAGTTTCTTACAGATTTCAACAGCGAAAGATACTTCACAAAACACACCATTCGATGTTGACCAGCTTACCGGATCTAAGATTACCAATTAACTACTCTTTCCCCGTTTTGTAATTTTGTCAACAGATGATCGTTTATTCACTAAATGATTTTATTAAAACAAGGGTTAAAATTTTAAGTTTTATTTAAAAGTAAGTTATCATATCATATACGTGACATTAAATTTTATGTACATCCAATATTGTTTATCTCAATCCTCCTATTGTGTAATGATTTAAACTTGACTTATTAAATTACTTTTTGTTTACGAACATACGCTCCAAGTTGATAATTATATAAAGAAAAAACATGTATTAAATTGATCTTCTTAATTAGAGAAGACAAATTTCGTTTATTTCGAATTGAAGTTTAGTTCATCTGCAAAAAACGCTTTGATGAAAATTGAATTTATATATTCGCTGACTCTTGAACGTATTAATATAAATATAATAGATATCTCTAACCAACCTTGTATGATGGACTTCTGCCTCGAAAGTGGGGATCAATTTCGTCAGTTCTATTTTCAAATAAAGAACATGAAACCTTGAACTTAAGTTTCGCTACGTCATCGCGACTATATCTTGATAACGTCAAAAGATAGTTGAAGCTACGAAATAACTCAAAAGTTTTCACATTTCTATTACTGAAGACAAATACTTTTTCTCAGAATTACAAGTTCGAAATTGTTTCCTTAGCAAATTTTATGTACTTAAAAAATACCAATTAAATACGAATAACATATATACTCGTACAACTAACTAACTAATTAACCATCACCCCGTTTTACCAAAGGTGTAGGCAGAGAGGATAGACCGCCATACTGCTCTGTCTTGACATACCTCCTTCAATTCCTCTACATTCATAACATTCATACATCGTAAAATACGCGCTCATAGATTTTTCCTTCTTCGAATGTAGCCGCCTTTTAGTATTTGATAAATTTGGTCATATCATGATTTCCTAGGTCTTCCACTGCTTTTGTTTTCACTTACACTGCTTAAATACAACATTTTCACCATTCTTCTCTCGTCCATTCGTTCCATATGTCCAAACCGTATAAACTCGTATACAGATAATTTATTTTTACTGCAAATATATTTTGATTGGAGCTGGAAACAAAATAAATGGTGCACTCAAAGTCATAACCGCGAATAGAAATATATAGACTGAAGCAAATATGGCAGTGCACAATGGAGTTCTAGTGCTGACCCTTATGTATGGAAGTGAGGCTTGAAGTGGGCAGAAGAAGTATGAAAGTAGGATAAGTGACGTATAAATTAGATTACTAAGAAGGAAGTGCGGAAAAACAATGTATGATAGAATATCTAATGATGAATTAATAATGGAATGTAAGACGGATGAACGCGTGATAAATAAAATCAAGAGAGGGTCACTAAGATGGTTTGGACATATGGAATGAATGGATGAGAGAAGAATGGTGAAAATGTTGAATTCAAGCACTGTAAGTGAAAAAAGAAGCAGTTGAAGACCAAGGAAAGCATGGTATGACCAAATTAATCAAATACTAAAAGGCGGCTACATTCGAAGAAGGTAAAATCGATGAGCGCGCATTTTACGATGTATGAATGTAGAAGAGGCTCGAAAGTTATGTCAGAATAGAACAATGTGGCGATCCATTCTCTTTGCCTACCCCTTTGGGGAAACGGCGTGTTAAATTAGTTATATTTTGTTTTTACTGTACTTACACTAAGCAATGAGATCTTAGATGAATGTGTGAATACTCTGTGTATGATAGAGTGTCGAATGAAAATATAAAAAGAGAATGCGGTGCGAATGATGGTGTCATGAACAAAATAATGAAAGGATCATTAAGATGGTTTGGACATATGGCAAAATGAATGAAGAAAGAATGGTAAAAAAATTATATGTTAATGATGTAAATGGAACCAGAAATAGAGGAAGACCGAGGAAAACGTGGCACGATCAAATTAATCAAATATTGAATGTCGGTCATGTGAGGAGTCAGAGAAATCGAGCGCGTGCATGACACGATGTATGAATGTTGAAGAAGCGAGAGAAAAATGTCAGGAAAGAAAAGTGTGGCAGTCCATTCATTCTGCCTACCCCTTCGGGGAGACGGCGTGATTGTTAGTTAGTTAGTTAGTTTACACTAAGCATAGTTTTAGAATTAAAAATATGATCTCCAATATGAACAAAAACGACGTAAGTGCAAATATACAGTTTGGAGATATGGGAGTTTAAAGATTTCATATTGCTTGGAAAAACTCTTTTTTTTAAATAAACTAATGATTTTCGGTTTATAGGTATATTACTTTAAACCGAAAATCATTGGTTTATTTAAAAAAAACAGTTTTTCCAAGCAATATCAAGTCTTTAAAATCCCATATCTCCAAACTGTATATTTGCACTTACGTCGGTTTTACACTCACGGTGCGATTTAATATTGCTCAATATCCCCAAGTTTAGCTAATAAATTGTGTGGAATATTCGCAAGAACAGACACAGTAAGTTCATGAAAATTACAGCATCCGAGACTGTAAATATAATGAGCGAATATAAATATGATTCATGTCTAGCTTTGAGACCATCTCGGACAGGTTCTGGAAGAAGTGACATAACAAACGGAGCACACGCGCCGGTCATACGAGGAATTGGGACGAGAAAACAGGAAAGAACAGCAGACAAGAAGAAGGCATCAAGTCGGATCTAGGCTTGAATCCAAGTCCCCTTGATAAGGAGGCAAGTATTCTCTCCCCTTGACAATAATTCGATTGTAATTGATATCGATGATAGTTCATCTATTGGAATCTCCTACTAATTGACTATAGATACCATATGTCGGTGGCTTAAAGAACTTCAGTAAGCGAATCATCGCGAGTTCGAATTTCATGATTTTGCTTTGGATTTCGAGCATCTTTGTCCATTTTTTATATAAAATAATATTTCTACGGGTTTTTTTTTGACGATATTTATTATTATTATTTTGTTGAAGCGCTCTTTACATCATGACAGCATGAGCCAAATCGATGTTAAGGGTATTATAGCTATTATAGTGATTCTCGTGAGATGTGACTCTATCGCCATTTTATTATCACGTGAATTCAACACCAGAACAAAGACAGTGTGACAATCACACTGCCCTCGCCGGGAATCAAACCCGAAATTTATGAGTATTTATGAGTGAGATTTGATTGTATATATTTTTATTTATTTCCTGAAGATATTTTTTTAGCAGTTTTTGCGTAGTCTTTACATTTATAAAGACAATATTGGAAATATTATTCTAATCTTCTTCTTTCTGGCTCTACAATCCTGGGTGGACCTCGACCGTCTCCAAAAAGTTTCTCCAACCGACCCTATTGCGAGTTATCGACTTCCACTCTTCAGGTCTAACTACCGATGAAGCCGCGGTCTTCCCACGTTGCGTCTACCCTTAAATTTTCGTTATTTCATGAAATAACTCGTGGATATAAAGAATATATGCGAATTTAAAAACTTATATTTTTAAATATTAAAGAAGCTAATTAAAAAATGTTTGTAGAAGATCATTGTTAATAATCTTCTTCTACTTCTTCCTTGTTGTAGACCTATGTGGCCTGTTCTCTAGAGTGTTGCTCCTCCTGTGAGGTAGACTCCCAGCTATCGTTCCATCTTTTAGGAGGTCTTCCACGAGGACGCGTCCCATAAAAAGGATTATGCAACGTAATATAGGTGTCCATTCTTTGAACATGTCCGCAACAGTCCCTTTTTCACTGTCTTCTCCATCTTATAATATCCTCAACTTCACATATCTCTCTTATTCTGGTGTTACACACTCACGCGATCTCTCAGTTATTTTCTCATTGTTAATAATGAAAACAATAAGAGAATAACTGATCCGTCATTTTTTTTTAAATATATACAAATACTTGTAGATGAACAATTGGATTTCACCCATTGCGGGCTATCAATTCAAGAATCAATTGTATCCCAATAGAGACAAAGATGTAAATTGGAAACAGAATATGGTTGATCGAGGTGTTTACAGGACTTATGACCTGTCACCTGGCGGTTTCTAGTAATGCGCTAAATGGCGGTAGCCTTTCACATTGCGTTAAAAAGATCTTCTGCTTAATGCTTAAAAAAATACAAACTTCATAGATGGCGTTAGTGTGTAGATTGCAAAAACTACCATTTAAAGGGTTGTCTCACAGATTAACATATATACAACTTCCAAAAATTTGTCAGACATGATGGTCATAAGAAATAAAAAAAATAAAAAAATAAAAAGGGTGGAATGGGGAATGTTGTATTACAAAAAGCGTCCGCTTAACCCAACCAATGACAGGTCATAAGTCCTGTAAACACCTCGATCAACCATATTTTGTTTCCAATTTGCATCTTCGTATCTATTGAGATACAATTGGTTAATAATGAAAATGAATATTAAATATACAATTTTCAACAGTTGATATGTTTTATTCCACTGAATTTAATGTCTGTGAGCAGTTCCAGCAGCATTTTTTTTTCTAAACCAGAAAATGGCTGTGAACTGTCGAAGCCGTTTGGGGTCTTAAAAGCAATTGAAATTAAATTTCACATATACATATATTATAAAAAAAAAATCTTTATTTTTAATTTTCGTTATATATTAATAAAAACTAAATTGCGTGTATTTTTTCATGTCTCCATTTAAATATTGTTTTTGCTAACCTTTATTACAAGAACACGTCGTTTTATTAAGAGAGGTCAACGATTCTTATAATAGAGGTACCTACGCTATCAAATAAAAGGGATCACGAGTTACCCCTAAAAAGTAACATGACTTGGCAACCAATCCCGAATTAAGTTACAGTAAAAACCATTTTTATCTTAGGCAGTAAAAAGAGATTTTTTGTGACCATAAAGCAGTTACATTGCACATTTATCCACAGAGTATATTTTTTATTTATCATCTGTATCATCTGATCAAGTAAAAGAACATACTAATCCTCTTATCGTTTCTCCGAAGGGTAAGGCGGGCAGAATGCTTTCTCCACAAATGTGTTCCGTGTCTTTTTGAAACACTTTACACATTAAATAATAATTAAATAAAACAAATTATAATTAAATAAAACTATATTTTTTTAACTTCTTCAACTTTTGTCTTTATATTGACAGCGACCGGTTTCTCCAGGCTCGCTGGCCTCACCAGTCTATCGATGCCAGCGAGCCTGGCGAAACCGGTCGCTGTTGAAATAAAGACAACAGTTTAAGTAGTTAAAAAGCATCGTTTTATTTAATTATTATTTGAAATGAGCTTCCATTAAGTATTTCCTACGATTTCAGTAAAATTATTTGATTACCTTAACTACTTCCATTTTTTATTTTGACAGTGACTCAAATGAACATTGAACATTGACTGACTGGTCATCAATGCCATCATGTAATTAAAAATATAATTTTATTTAATTATTATTTAAAAATGAACTTCTATCAAGATATTTCAGTAAAATCGTAAATACGTGCGAAGATTTTTGCGGTTGGTAACAATATTATTTTTGGAATCCTGAGATCTTCAAAATATATCTTTTTATTTAACCAAATATATGTTTAAAAAAAACAATTGTGTTGCTAATCTGGAAGAATTTATCGACATAGTGATATATGAAAGTATACGGAAAACGAGGCTGAATACTTTTCAATTTTTGAAGTATTGAGTGCTGTGATATCTTGATAGTAAAACGGCACAATAGAACATTATATCCTGGATTCGCAACATAAGGGATTGAACTGTTATAAAAAAAATCTGCCCAGAACAAGGATTTTTACTCTTAAGGCAACGATAAAGGGACCTAATACGACACTGGGAGAAAAAGAAGGAAAATGGTCAGTTAGTTTTTTGGTCAAATTATTAATATATTTGATTACGTCGGTACGGGTTTCGAATGTTTTTATCGTGATAACCTTTAAAGCTTATCGCCTTCTGGTCTAACAAGAAAACCGTTTTCTTGTTTTTTAAACAATTATATAAAAAAAATAGTAAAAAAAAATAATTTACAATAAAATAATATAAGTATAATTTTTTTTAACTCTAACTAACCAACCCTCACGCCGCCCCCCGAAGGGATTGGCAATAATAATTAACCCCTACAATTTTTCCTGACATACTTCTCTAGCTTCATGGACGTTCAAACATCGTTTCAAGCTCGCACGTCGATTTCTCCGACTCTTCAAGTGGCCGACATTAAATATATAATTTATTTGATCGTGCTATGAAAATTTTTAATATAAAACATTAAAGAAAACGTTTATTTTATCATAAAGATGTTTCTAGCTTTTCTGTATATTCCCTACGAATTTTAAATATATCAATTAAAATCTTTTATGTGATTTAAACTGGTGCTTCCAATATTTTTCTTATTTTATTTGTTATCAATTATACATAAAAGAATATCGAGAGTAAAATTGTTTGCTGTATAAAAAAAAATAATTCATGTTCAAATAAATCCCTTTTTTGCAAATTTGTCTACGAAGTTTTCTTTTAAAAACAGAAATTTCTTATACTACTTTTGAAGTAAATAATAATTGTCAAAACCGGAAGTCAAAACTGCGCAAACGTAAAAAAATATGAAGAGGTATAAAGTTCCAAAAAGTAATGGTAATTTAATATATAACAAACGTAAATTGTAGGTGAACTCTTCAAACAATTTTAAAAACATATTTGGGACAATGATATGCTCGTTTTTATTATTAAAAAATAATAAATTTTGTTACTCTACCTTACAAGATCCTTTTTCCATATTCAAAAGCCAAAAAAAAAACTTTCACTTTTTTAATCACTTCACATTAAACATACTTTTATATACTGAAATATTAGTTTAACTAACTGAAGTTAATAGGATCACTTATTATAATTATTTAATTATTGTAAGACGTATTACTAACCACCGTTAATCACTTACAACTTATATTATTATAATTCAATACCGATTCATTTAAAAGTACAAAAAATATTTTTTAAATTAAGTTTTATTATATGTATGTAAAATAACTTTTACTAAAACTTTTTTTTATTTTTTAAACTGTACGCTCACTTACAAATGTAATCTATCTGTTGCTGTTATTTCTATATATAATATATATGTAATGTGCCATACACATAATTCACATTTTTAATATTATTTTAATACACAAATAAGTATATGTCACTGTTTGAATCGTTGCCATCAGCGGGGCATCAATATTGATAAAACAATCGGAGTGTACTAAACTCGTAGCGGTCGAAGAACGGCGTAGCGGCGTCCCGGTGCTGTCGTAGTAGCGTCGCGGCGTCTACTGACTGAATGGCAAAGGGGGTGGGCGGGATAATAAGGCGCAGGCGCCGACCCGGGCCGACAGGACCTAAATCAGACAAGATCCAAGCACCTGTAAGTTTATAGTTTGATTTCCGATATTTCGTTATTATTTTTTTATTTATTGACTACTATTTTCAATTGTCTTATAAATTTAATTATCATTTGGATTCATACTAGAAAAAAATATTTTTTTAATTAATTTTTCTTTTTTATAATTAAACTGTAACACAAAAAATAAATATAATATTTTTTGTGATTTTTTTTATTTATTTAAAAGATTGAATACTACGAATAGTGGAAATATTTTGAAAATTATCCTTATTTGTTTTGTGATTAATTAAGATAAAATATAAAATATTACAAAATTTGATTTAATCAAAGTACTATTAAATTAACTAAAAATATACGTTTCGGAAAGTTATTTTACTTCATTAGATAATTTTTTACATTGAGGTAGGTTGACAACTATCCTAAACGTGTATGTTTTCAAATTATTAAGTAATTTTATAACGTATAAATTCTTCAAAGAATTTTTTCTTGTATATTTAAATTAAATAACATAAAATGTGGATAAAATATGTTGTTTTAATATAATAAACGCTAGAGCGTAGATGAAAATGCAGCGGGAGGTATGGAGTTTAACCACAAATGCCTTAGCAAAGCGAAACATGTCATTCCCATTGAATAAAACTTCTAGAAAACTGGCGTTTTTATTCATATTAATAAGTAAACACAAAATTTGAAATAATTCTTCAAGTTTCGTAACTGTTCCAAATATAATAAACTTTTCTTAAAATAAATAAATTCCATAGAACGACTTAGTTTAGCCTATTGCCTTTTGGCAAGCATACTTGCGGTAATAAATCTTGTTTTCTAAATCCCACATATCCCACGCTGTATTGTAATCCACGCTCTAGCATTTTAAAAATAATAACCCACAACATCCTCTACTTAGGAACAAAAAAGTGATAAATTTGATTATTACAATATTATTAAACCATAAAATTTATATTCCAACACAGCATCCTCAATTTTCATGGAAAAGATCTAAGATGGATATGAAAAGATGGGTCGGGGCAGGCAAAAAGGGAAAATGTTTCATCGCAAACAAAAACAAAAAAAATGAAATAAATGCAGTAGAAATGAGATATCTTAGACGAATGTGTAGATACTCTGTGTATGTATGAGTGTCGAATGAAAATATAAGAAGTGAACGCGGTGCGAATGATGGTGTTATGAACAAGATAATGAAAGGATCATTAAGATGGTTTGGACACATGGAAAGAATGAATGAAGAAAGAATGGTAAACAAATTATATGTTAACGATGTAAATGGAATAAGAAATAGAAGAAGACCGAGGAAAACGGGGCACGATCAAATAAATCAAATATTGAATGTCGACTGCCACACTTTTCTTTCCTGACATATTTCTTTCGCTTCCTTAACATTCATACATCGTGTCATGCACGCGCGTCGATTTCTCCGGCTTTCGTGGCCGAAATTTAGAGGAAGACCGAGGAAAACGTGGCACGATCAAATAAATCAATATATTGAATTTATCAATTATAAGTAAAACTGTGTGAAACCAACTCTTTCATCAAATATTAAAATCGCCTACTTAACAATGCTTTAAATCAATTTTAACTCAATCATTATTGATCTATATTATTACTTACAAATATCACAATTGATTTTATGTTGTCGCGACAGCTATTTCGTTAACCGATGCTCATCGTCAGGTATAACAATCAACTAAAAAATACAACAGAAAGACTTAGTTTATTTACAAAATTATTAGGACGGGAATAAAGTACACACAGTATTGTAAACAATTATAATAAAGATGGGAAATATAGTTATTATTTTTAATAGCAGAAAATCAATATTGATGAGTCAAACAAAATTAGAGGAAATAAACGGGGAAGCAAATAAAATTAAAGGATTCAACAAAGTGAAAGACAATTACAATAAAGGTAGAAAAAAACCTTCTTCTTCTTCTTCTTCTTCTTCTTTTAATAGATCTGACGATCTGTGACACAGAAATCATATCTCGTCGGATGATGAGATCCAGCTGTCCCTCCATATCTTAGGCGGTCTTCCAGGTGGGCGGTGTCCGGAAGGGATTTCATAAGCGGCTGTATATGCAAGTCTGTCACCATCCATTCGGGCTACATGGTCCCTCCAGTATCTTCTTCTGGATCTACTCCACTGAACGATATCCTCTATTTCGCAGGTTTTTCTTATGTCTGCGTTGCGGACAAGATCTCGGAGGGTTTTTCCAGTAATTGATCTTAGGACCTTCATCTCCCATGTTCTTAGTTAGAAAAAACCGTGTTTAGATAATAATCGATAAGCGAAACAGCTGTCGCGACAAAATATATTCAATTGTGATATTTATAAAAGAGTTTTTTTTAAACAGTTAATAATGTTGAAATTTCAAAATGTTTCCGCCCAAACACTGTATTATCTTATCCTTATTATTCTACACTATGTTATATAAGAATCATTTGTTTATAGGAAAATCATTTCGTATTTAAAATAAGAGTAAAATTATAAGCATTATTTACTTGTTTAAAATATGTATCAATTGTTGAGAATTTGATTTAAATAAAGAAAATTGGTTTGTTTAGGGTTTCGTAAACAAACTAACTAACTAACCATCACGCCGTCTCCCCGAAGGGGTAGGCAGAAATAATAGACTGCCACACTTCAACGGATGCGGGACTCCGCCCTTTCTTTTCACCCCCTAGGAGACGCGGTGTGATGGGTTGCGCCACGTTTGGGTTTTTTGTAATCTATTAATGAAACGGAGTTGTCACAACGTTCGTTGTCACAACTTGTTAACTAAGAATAATTTATAAAAATATACTTCGGATGAAAAAATCTCAAATTACTATATTTTCAAATTCGTGTGCACCATTATTTTTCGCTTATTAAATCACAAAAAACAACCAATCCAATAAAATATTTGTACCCCATAGAAAACAGCAAAACTTTTATACTTCAAAACGCAAATAAATCTAAAAAGCCTAACATTTCAGTGGTCGTAAAAAAATTCAATACTGAAAACGTAATTCCGAAATAAGCGCATGTGTTTTCCCGTAAACTTTTTACGGTCTGTATGAGAGGCTTCAACGTAAATGGAGCGAGCGGAGCCGATGTCTGCCGGAAATTGCCGAAGCAAATTTACCGACTGATTGCTTAATACATGATTCGACAAATTTTCGGTTACCTCAAGCTTATATGTATTGTAGTACATATTAAACGGAAAAGGGGGGTACTTCCTGGAGGAGTGAGGTTTCGCATCGTATTAATTAAACTTCACATTGTATGAAATACGCTGTTTTTCTTTTCATGTTTTAACCTAAAAATGTTACTTCCAAATATTAAGATTTTTTCCTGAAGTCTTTACTAATACGAGTATTTTCGATTTATTTTAAGAATACATGAATTATATTGATGAATTGACCTTCGTGGCAGAGTGGTTACGAGCTCTGACTTCCATACCTAAGGTCCCGGGTTCGATTCCCGGCGATGGCAGTGTGATTGTCACACTGTCTTTGGTCTGGTGTAGAATTCATGTGACAATAAAATGGCGATAGATTGGCTACCTATCACATGTCACGAGAATCAATATAATAGCTACAAAATAAAAAATTGTATACAGTAATTGGGTCCAAACAACCTGTTGTGTACATAAAAAAAAAAATAAAAAAAATAATAAAAAAAAATAACAAAAAAAAATAACAAAAAATATACATTCGTCTATTCGTAAAAAAGTTTCAAATTATGAAATATTATTATTCCCTGGTAATTCGGAGGTCATGTCATATGAAATACGAGAAGTAATTATTTCTTAAACTTATTTATATGCGTCTTTTTCTTTTTTATATACTTTGTATATACAACACAATTTTTTTTTTTTTTTAATTACATATCAGACATGTTTTGGACAACCGGTCCTTCCTCAGTGATATTGTAAAGATACATATTTAAAATACTATAAAATTGTTAACAAAATAATCAGTTTTGCCAGATGTTTTAAAGACAAATAAAACATCTACAACACAAAGTATGGCGAATATAGAAAAATTATTTATGTGCAATTAAAATGTATCTTATTATTTTTATTTTCTTTATCTTCTTCGAGACCAGACGACCGGAGCGAGCTGCCGAAGCCGGTCGAAGATAGAAACGTAGTTTTTTTTATTTAAATAAATAAAACACAAAAATTAGTGGATATTAAATAAATTTACATTTTAAAAAGATTTTTTACATTTATTTTTCATTTTTAATGTTTTTTAATAGAAAAACTGTCGACCACGTGAAGAGTCGAAGAATTCGAAAAAGAAAAGTGTGGAGGTTCATTATTTCTGTCCACCCCTTCGAAAAGACGGTGTAATGATTAGTTAGTTAGAAAAACCAACTCTCATATCATCATTCATATATGTCATACACATAAGTTGATATTTCGTCTTTTGTAATATTTTTGATTTGCCTATTACACATTTGTGTTTGTCATTCTTGGTTTTGTTCTTTACACAAAATATTGACATCTTAATAGACATTTATCCAGTCTGAAAAAAATATTTCTTCCTTATTTGCCATAACTTTGTGTTGCAGATTCATTGAACGATGTTTATAACTTTATAAACAACACTGACTTTATTAAAATTGATATAAATACAAACATGTTTCGGACACAGGAACCCTACATTAGTAATGGTATATATAAAATAAATATTATAACAATTTTTCATGAATGTGGTCTGTTATGACAGATTTTTTTCGAACTTTTATGCATTTTATTGTTATAAACGTTCGAAAAAAAAATAACGCACATTTTGAATAAATCTTAAATAATATTTTAAAACTTTTAATTGTATCTCAATAGAGACGAAGATGTAAATTGAAAACAGAATATGGTGGTCGAGGCGTTTACAGAACTTATGACCTGTCATTGGTTGGGTTAAGCGCACGTTTTATATAATACACCATTCCCCATTCCGTCCTTCTTACGACCACCATGTCTGACAAATTTTTGGAAGATGTATATATGCTACAATTTTGGGAAACACTTCACATTTTTTAGTTCAATCTACACTAGCGCCATTTATTAAGTTCGGATGTAAGTATTAAGCAGAAGGTCTTTATTAACGCAATGTGAAAGGCCACCGCCACGGTCCCGTTACCGGTCCCGTACTGGACTACTGAGCGGCTAAGGTTAACTATGTTTACCAAATCAAAATAAACTTCTGTTACTTTTTGCAATCATATTAAGACACGAGTGTCCGATAAGAACAATATTGTTTACTGTCATTTTTAGCGAGTGTATTATAGGTAATAGTTTAAATTTCATTTAACTGTGTCAAAATAGTCATTTTTCAATGAGAAGGGACCACGACAAAATCATATTCGAAATATAGATCTTACTACCTTCCCCTAAAATGGGGCGAAGTATTTGCGTGAAGGACCATGACCTAGATTTCGGATTCACACAATAACGTCATAATTTTTCAAGTTGAATTAATTGTGTTGTATATTCACTGGTCACATCTTGAATATAATATAATACAATATTCGACATTACAAACGAAATTCGATGCTTTATGTCACAGCAAAGCAACATTAGTCATTGAAATAATATCTTAGGACACTTCAAGACGAATTAGGTCTTCATTCTGTTCCAGGATATGACGGCAAGGATTCAATTGTAATATCCCGTTCATTGTCCCGTATTCAAATAAGGCTATTTGAAACATCGTATGATATTTGATATTCACGAAGCCTTGAATTTTATATACATTTCCATCTCGTTGAATTGTCTTGGGTGCTTCCGAAAGATGGGATCATGCGAGAGTGGATTTTACTTTAGATCAAATGGTTGACTGACAACTTCTTCACTAATAAGATAACAGGCTTCAAGTTTATGTGCAACTTGGCAGTACAAAAAAAATATGATAAGAAGAAACCAATGCAACAAAGGCATACTTATGAAATTGAAAAACTTTGTTTAATCCACTATTTCATAAAAAATATTAAGAATATACAGGACATGTTTCGGGGGATACCTCTATCTTCAGGTGTAAAAATATAATAAAAACTAAACAATGAAAGACTCATAAAAAACGCATTTAAAATTCGATACAATAATTCTAATTTAAAAATTAACCTGTGCTATTTGTTATACATAGGTACTAATAATTATTTTTAACAGTAAGAACTAATAAATAATATTGAATAATAATTATACATGATGATAATATAATATAAAAAAATAATTATAAAATTGTAATTTAGAAATAACATACATTTGAAATAACATAATTTATATGGAAATTAATAAATGATTAATTTGAATTTGATTATGAATGGGAGATTTGTTGAGTTTTATTATATTTTAATACCTGAAGATGGAGGTATCGTGTTTTTTAATATTTTTTATTAAATAGTGGATTAAACAAAGCTTTTCAACTTCCTAAGTATAATACTATGGAGTTCCACATTGTAAATGCCTTAGCGTTCAATAAGTTTAACAAAGGCATTAAACAATAATCAACAGGGCGAGATAAATAGGTTAGAAAATCATTTCGTTAAACCCGTACACAAGAAAAACGAACCCTCTAATGGTTTTCCGTGCTTTTCTCATCTGATATACTTCCCTATAATTATCAACATACGAGTACATATATAGCTTGTCGTGTCGTGCACGTTCACGATTTTTCTTCTCTCAAGATAATATAAATAAAATTCAAAAATAAAAATGTATGGAAATTTTTAACTCTATTTATCTACGTTTCCATTGGCAGATTGGTTCTGCATCTAGAGCGTGCAGGTGCGATGCATGAATGTAAAGGAATCTCTAAAGGTGTGTCAAGACCTTCATGGCAAGACGACCTTCATGGCAGAGTGGTTACGAGCTCTGACTTCCATACCGAAGGTCCTGGGCTCGATTCCCGGCGATGGCAGTGTGATTGTCACATTGTCTTTGGTCTGGAGTAGAATTCACGTGACAATAAAATGGCGATAGATTGGCTACCTATCACATGTCACGAGAATCAATATAATAGCTTAAAAATAAAAAATTGTATACAGTAACTGGGTCCAAACGACCTGTTGTGTACATAAAAAAAAAAAAAAGACAAAAAGACAAAACAGTTTGACGGTCTTTTAATTCTGCTGTTAGTATTCAAATCAAATCAAATCAGTTTATTAAGTCAAAAGACATTACAAACAGGAAAATGTTTAAGGCATCTATTGAGTACAGGTAAAATATTATAAAAATACAACATAGTACCAGGAACGCATTAGATGTGGTTCGACATTAGAAAGACAAGATATTTTCTAAAGTCAAGAGTATTTGTCTCCTGAACGTACCTTCAGTAATATAAAAGACGTTGATCTCCGAGGAGACCACGTTCAGCAGACTAATTGCCCTTCCCACCGGTGTCACCAGAGGCAGATTGGTTCTGGTCTATGGTCAAATGCCTATTTTGACATCATCAGGTGTTACAATATTTTTCAACTGTTAATTACCATAAAGAGCGTTTTGTAAAGTTTAACAATTGTTAATGTTAAAGTGTCATAGTGTTTCGGCCAAAACTATTGACTTTTTATATTTTTCTTAATTTTTTTTCTTATTTATTGGTTTGGACATATGGTAAGAATGAATGAAGAAAGGATGGTAAAAAAATTATATGTTAATGATGTAAATGGAACCAGAAATAGAGGAAGACCGAGGAAAACGTGGCACAATCAAATAAATCAAATATTGAATATCGGCCATGTTAAGGTCAGAGAAATCGACGCGCGTGCATGATACGATGTATGAATGTTGAGGAAGCGAGAGAAATGTGTCAGGAAAGAAAAGTGTGGAAGTCGATTCTTTCTGCCTACCCCTTCGGGGAAACGGCGTGATGGTTAGTTAGTTAGTTAATAAGAAACATCAAATGCTTTTAAAATAATGTATTAAACTAACTAACTAACCATCACGCCGTCTCCCCGAAGGGGTAGGCAGAAAGAATGGACTGCCACACTTTTCTTTCCTGACATATTTCTCTGGATCCTCAACATTCATACATCGTGTCATGCACGCGCGTCGATTTCTCTGACTCCTCACATGGCCGACATTCAATATTTGATTTATTTGATCGTGCCACGTTTTTCTCGGTCTTCCTCTATTTCTGGTTCCATTTACATCATAAACATATAATTTTTTTACCATTCTTTCTTCATTCATTCTTTACATATGTCCAAACCATCTTAACAATCCTTTCATTATTTTGTTCATGACACCATTTTTTGCACCGCATTCACTTCTTATATTTTCATTCGACACTCTATCATACACAGAGTATCCGCACATTCGTCTTAGAGATCTATTTCTACTGCATTTATTCTTCTTTCATCCATCTTTTGCCAGTTCCATGCTTCGCTTCCATAAATAAGAATGTATTAATAAAGTTAAGAATATTGTTTTTTTTCATATTGCCAAAGTATTCGATTGCAAAGTATATGAAAGATCGACATTGTCTTACCAAAAATGGCCTTCGCCTATTTGTCCCGTGGCCTATTGTATTTGTCGTTCACAAGCCCACTCCAGCACTATATGTTATATATACGTATTATATCTTGGTATATTTTGATATTCTCTACTGATATATTATTTACAGGGCTGTCCGTCAAAGTGGAGAATTCCTGTATAATTCCTATACAACATGTATAGCGTTTGTGATACGTCAAGCACTGACGTGGTTTCTATTAGGGACTCATATTAGGACTAAAAGCAGAGGCGGCTAATCATAGTGGACAAAGGATTAATATCCTTTTGCCATTTTTTGCATTAAACTAATATTATGTAACTAGTAGCAACCCGTGATTTTCACAGAAATAAAGATTTTCTCCCCTTTCATCTTGGTTTGGTTCCCTTTTATTTTATTATTTTTTTTTATCTTGTTATTTTATTTTATATCATTGTATTTTATATTATTTGTTTTAGATTTATTTTGTGGGTGTTGGGCAATCGAAATGTGCGCGGGAGATGCCTATTGGTGGCGGTGAGCGCACCGCGTCTCCCGCGGAGCGAACAGAGAAGGATGAAGTGCCGCATCAGTAAAAGTGTGACAGTCCATTCTTTCTACCTACCCTTTCGGGGAGACGGCGTGATGGTTAGTTAGTTAGTAAGTCATCTTGGTTCACTGTACAATCATAATTAATAATAAGTTTTAACTTTTAATGTTAATCTTTATTTTTTCACACACGTTTAAAAATCTGTTCTCAATCATATTAGTGAAATTATGTTCAGAAGACAAATACTCTGGACTTGAGAGTGTATCTTGTTTTTTAAATTTCGAACCATCTCTCATGCGTTCCTGATATTATATTTGCATATAAAGGGTGTTTTTTTAGAGGTATACAATACATATTCAAAATGAAAAAAAAAGACATTAAAATAATGTTAAATCTATGACATTGGCTGTATTTAATAGATAACTTTATGCCATTATTGTTTAAATATGATTTCGGGCATATAAGCGCCACGGCTAGCTCGAATAAAGCGCAATCGTGAAATCCAATTTTCGAGAATTGTCGACTTTGTGGATGCGTATTACCCACTAGAGTGTACGTTGTGCGAAAACGATCCATGGTCTTCCGAATAACTTGCTCGGATGAACGATTATGTCGACCGTAAAATGGACGTAGTGCACGATAAGTTTGGCGAACCGAACCATGATATTCAAAATAAATTTGCATAGTCTATTCATGGTAAAATGGCAAAACGTCATATCACAGCAACAAATAAATCAACCGTCAACTCGGTACTTATTTGGCAAAAGATCCCAGATGCGTTTTTTTGTCAAATTTAGTTAAATATACCATCAGTATTATTTTAGCACACTTTGAGTTTTGACAAAACGTTAGAGTTGTCCTTATTTTTACATGTTTTTATGTTTTTTTATTATTATGTACAATTGCATTCAACCCCTATTTTTTTAAATATACATATATTCACTTTTAATTTAGTTACAAAATTATCTTGTAGATAACGTTATGCTATGTAAATTGACATTTGAAATAAACAATTTGGAACAAATATAACATTTTTACAAATATTCAAAATAATGTAACACTCTTATTTTTCCTCTCCTGTAAAATTCATAAAAAATCAGTTGGGACCTTTTTGCCAAATAGGTACCGAACTGTCAAATTAACAGTCTGTAGAAACAATGATGCCAGGTTAAAAACCAAACGATAAAAACAACAATAAAAACATAACTAAACTAACTTACTATGCTTACTTTTTGTTACTATTTCATTTACTCTGTAAAAACATTATTATTTCATATTTAACATCTAACTTTAATAAGCCTTAAACGTTAATATGGTTTGAAATATCGGTTGGGATAATAAACAGATTTGATTTGAAAACAATAATCAGAGCAAAATTCAAAATAATCCACAACGTTTTCGGCCACGCGCATCAAGTGAAAGATACCATAATTATTGTAACATCTGATGATGTCAACATAGGTTGACGAAACAGCTGTCGCGAAAAATAAAAATACAAATAACAGTTTATAATGTTGAAGTGTCGTAGTGTTTCGGCCAAAACAATGTACTGTCAAATTAAAACAGCTATTAATTTATTTAACTCTTGTGAATTTTGTGAAAATAGCTGATAAGTAATGTCTGCTTCACCCGGTGTGAGATTAGGTCCCCTCGTTCTTCATATCTGTCCTTGGCAGCTCGAAACAACCCCTAAACGTTTTATTCCAGTCCAGTCCCTAATGCAGTGGAGCCAGGATATTAGCCTTTTGCCAACACCTCGTCGACCCTATATTTTACCCTCAATTATCAGGTGTAGTGATTTATACTTTTCACCCCTATGCAATATGATGCGAGATGCATTAAGTAAAATTAAATTGAACTGTTTTGAAACCAATTTTAAATTATGTATTGTTTCTTCAATCTTCTTCTTTATTCGGTGCCGTGTCAGGTTCCCCCAACGTTGGCGATCACTGCAGCAAAGGCATCTCTATCCTGCGCCACTTGGTACAGGTTCTGAACTCTTGTTATTCCTGTCCACTCTTTGATGTTCCGCAGTCAGAACAGCTGCCTTCTAACTCCCCGACGTCCCTCTACTTTGCCCATTTATATCAGTCGAAGGAGGTGGTATTTTTCTCCCCTTAGCATATGACCCAAATATGAGACCTTTCTAATTTCTTTTAACATTCGACAACAGCTCTCGTTTGGCTCTGGCTCTCTGCAATACGTCTGCATTGCTGACCCTATCGGCCCACGTTATATGGAGCAATCTGCGGTTTATCCACATCTCGAACGCTTCCAACCGGTTCATTACATTCACTTTCAGAGTCCAGGTTCCGCAGACATATAGTAGAACAGATCACATATATAATGTATTATAATAACGGAATAAATCTTCCTATGAAATAATTAACATGAATGAAAACGTATGTTTTCTAGAAGATTTAATTTATTTTATGGCAACGGCATGTTTTGCTCAGGCATGTATAATACATTATTCATTTTATAATGCCTTTAAAAGGCGCAACGTGAAATTTCTATAAGATAAAATATAACTTCTTGGAAACGGACGTTTTCATTCGTACAAATTTTCCTTCTTCTTCTTCCTATTGCAGGCCTTGTGTCCTGTTTCTTAAGAGGAATTGGCCTCCTGCGAGGTCGACTCCCAGCTTTCCATCAACCTCTTAAATGGTCTACCCAGGAGTTGGCTTTGGGGTTGAGCGTGCATCACTATGCAAGGTGGTCCGGAGGTATCCATTATTCTCACGTCTACATACCAGTATCTTCTCCTTTGATTCCTATACTTAACGACACCCTCGACCTCGCATATTTTTCTTATCCTTGAGTTCCTAATTTTATCATGATAGGCCGCCGATCTTTACTTTGCTGTTGATTTTTCTAACATTATATAAATCTACAAGATCCGCCACTGAATGATATCTTATGTATAGTACTCGTATATTTACTTACAGAGAATTGTGTTGCCTAAGAGCGAATATATAATGTAACGTAACTGACGTGCACTTCAATGAACTATTCAGCATTGAATTATTAATGTTATTATATTTATTTGGTGCCAATACATTTGGATGAATGAATAACATTCGTTATTCTAAAATTGTTTGCTCTTAGTAATTAATTAATAACAACATTTTGAATGTATACAAATTCTTGTAGACAAATACTGTATTTTACTCATCGCGGTTTTTTTTTTATTAGGATTAATTGTATCTCAATAGAGACGAAGATGTAAATTATTTTTCTGGGAACAGAATATGGTGGTCAAAAATATGATTGTATACATTCAAAATGTTGTTTAAAATAACTGATCCAAGTTAACGGCATAAGAATTGGAGAGACATCTCCAGCCGTAATCTAGTACTGTATGATTTGCAGAGCCTTTCACAGTGCATTTATTAAGATTTTCTGCTTAATGCTTTCCAATCTTAATAGATGACGCTAGTGTAGAGTGAATTAAAAAATGTGAAGATAGGCGCAGCATTCTATCATATACACAACCTCCAAAAATTTGGCAGACGTGGTGCTCGTAAGAAGGGCAGAATGGGGAATGTTGTTAAACATTAAGTGATTGCTCAACCCAACCAATGACAGGTCATAAGTCTTGTAAGCGCCTCGGCCACCATATTATGTTCCCAGAAAAAACAATTTACATCTTCGCCTCTATTGAAATACAATTAATCCTTATTAATGAATAACGTTGACAAAGCAAAATGTTATCATTATAAATTTTAACTTTTTGAATGCAATACCAGCAGTAGCAGTATACAAAACACCGGCATTACGGGATATTTTGCAATTTTATGAAACCGTTAAAATAACTGATATTCGAAATACGATTTGTTATTATAACGTTTTGGGCCTTACCATATTCAAAAATATTGAAGAATAAAACATAGAAACAGAACTAGGTACTTTTAATTAACTAATGAAGTAATGTTTAAACTTAAAATCTTGTATTGTGTAGAGCTATGCTTAAAAAAAGAATTAAATAAACAATACATTTATCATATGGTGTTAAAAATATAAAATTATGCAATATAAAAATAATGTATCATGCGAATGATAGTGTTATGAGCAAAATAATGAAAAGATCATTAAGATGGTTTGGACATATGGAAAGAATGAATGAAGAAAGAATGGTAAAAAACTTATATGTTAACAATGTGCCCTTGAGATGATTACATCACAAAAACGGCGCTTTAAAAGTTAGCATATTATTATTATTATTCATGTAAATGGAACTAGAAATAGAGGCAGGCCGAGGAAAACGTGGCACGATCAAATAAGTCAATAATTGGCCATGTTAGGAGTCAGAGAAATCGATGCGCGTGCATGACACGATGTATAAATGTTGAGGAAGCGAGAGAAATATGTCAGGAAAGAAAAGTGTGGCAGACCATTCTTTACGCCTGTGAGACGGCGTTATGGTTAGTTTGTTAGTTAGTTTTAAATTTATCATATTTTTAATGAGACTGGTACTTTTTCTCATGTAAAAATAAGCGATATTTAATAATGACCTTACAAGACAAAGCATGCATCTCCCATAAAACATAAAATTTATTTTCACATAGAGCACTTACTTTGAGATAGAAATTTATAAATATATAAAATGAAGGAAATTTTTTTATCTTTAACCACTGAATAGTGATAATAATTTAAAGCCAATTTGTTTCGCCTGTACGCAAGCTGCACCAGGGCAATATAAAAATAATGTTTCCATTGCCCTGATGAAGCTTGGGTACAAGTAAAACCAGTTGAATTCAAATACATGTATAATTACAATTTCATGATCAGAATATTTATTGTTTCTCGAACTATGATAAAAAACTTCATTTTAAATAATTAATACGAATGAAAACGTATGTTTTTTACACATTTGATATTGTCTTAGAAAGGCGAAACATGACATTCCCATAAACTAATAAAACTTCTAGAAAGCAGACGTTTTCATTCGTATTATATATTAATGAATGTCTTGTATTTTTAAATAGTCTCGCCACTTTGCCACCAATTTTATGTTTAATCCTTCGGGTGAGGATTTTTGGGATGGAATAACTTCCAACACGGTTAAATTTTTAAGTATAGAACTTTGTTTAAAACGATTTTACAAGCAAGAAATTACAATGAAATAAATATGTGTTACAAGTAAGGAGTTGCCATTGTATCTGGAAGTGTTACTATTAAGGAGTCGCAATTCTATCTAATTTAATCCATTATGCGATTCAGCTTAAAAAGTGTGCATTTCTTTGTTCGATGACACATGTACCTGTGGGAACAGATCAATCAAAACATCCTCGCGTTTGAGCCCTTATGTTTACAAAAATATTAACAATATAAACAAACCTTCAATGAGTCGGACGGAGACGTGGAAACAGATCAATTAATGCATATCTGAGTCCCCAAATGTTTACTTAATATAATATAAACAAATCTTGATTCAAAATGTAAAGACGTAGGAAAGTGATTTGTGGGAAAGGATGGTTAGGTACATAACAAACTAATAAATACTTTATAAAACAGAGGTTTCTTTAAATAATAATTAGTTTACTCTACCGCGTTAAAAAAGCATTCAAGGGGAAAGTATGCAAAACATGTCGAATTTCATCGTCAATACGGTAAAGTTAACATGCTTTTCCAACAATAAAATAGGTCAACATTCAGAATCGAGCAATTCCATTATTACACTTATTAGTTTCTTCTGTATCAGTATTCCAATAGCGGCAAACATTATCGATTTCTTATATTTATATGAAGGTGAGCATACAAAATATTCTTCTCCAATCATCCCCAATGCTTTTATTTCCCCTAGGTGTCGTTCCCCCCTCTGCCCGCGACGCCCCGGATTCGATGCTAATATATAGAGAAATAATAGAAGGAAAAGGGACGAGACAGTAATACAAAATCGTTTCTAGTGGATTATTAAAGGCGAAAAAATGTCAAGGTTTGTTTTTTGGAGGGTTACCAAAAGAGTTGATAATTTTATCAAGATATTAATAAGAAGTGACGCCTAGACGAAGGGTGGATCATTCAATAACTTCCAATCACAGCGCTTGTCCATTCGTTTAAATATATAAAAGATTTTTAAAAATAAATTGCTAAAAATTACAAATTATGTTAAAAGCAGGAAGAATCAAAATGCGTGTTTAAACATGTCGTTGAATGAATGTGCAGGAATCTAGATAAGTGTGTCATTATAGAATATTGTGGTAGGCTTGGCTACTAAACATTCCAGGGAAACGGTGGAATAGTTTGTTGTTGGTGTAATATAAAAATATATTTTTCAGATTCAATACTATGAATTGGTTTGCAGTAAAGTCTGACAACATTTGCTGGTTCTTGGTATGTCAGTTGGGACTTAAATGAGAAAGTTTTTCGTTGCTTTTCAAGGCATTATCCAATGTCATGTTAATGCTTTAGCAATGCGGAACATGTGAATCCAATAAATTGAAAAAAAACTTCTAAAAAATTTGTTTCTTTATTCGTATTCATTATTTAATATGATATTTTACCTGAAGACGTGACATGCCCAAATGGATGTGTATGCAACCAACAGAAGTCCCAAAAGACACCAGATCCCACTAAACATCACATAGGATAGTCCTGAAGATGCCATATAAAAAGAGCCGACCTCGAGTAAATGGAACGTATTCTAGAAAGAAGATTAAGATGTTTTGTACAATTGTTAAAAAAAAACTCCGTCTTTCCATTATTTTCAATGAACGTTTACCAAGACAATTCTAAAAAAATCACGCCGTCTCCCCGAAGGGGTAGGCAGAAAGAATGGTCTGCCACACTTTTCTTTCCTGACAGATTTCTCTCGCTTCCTCGACATTCATACATCGTGTCATGCACGCGCGTCGATTTCTCTGACTCCTTAAATGGCCGACATTCAATATTTGATTTAATTGATCGCGCCACGTTTTCCTCGGTCTTCCTCTATTTCTAGTTCCATTTACATCGTTAACATATATATTTTTTACCATTCTTGCTTCATTCATTCTTTCCATGTGTCCTAACCATATTAATGATCCTTTCATTATTTTCTTCATAACACCATCTATACACCGCATTCACTTCTTATATTTTCATTCGACACTCTATCATACACATTCGTTTAAGAGATCTCATTTCTACTGCATTTATTTTACTTTCATTCTTTTTTGCCAGTTACATGGTTCGCTTCCATACATAAGGGTCGGTACAAGAACACTATTGAGCACTGCCATTTAACAAGACAATTCAATCATGGATATTTATATTTAGTACGTATATAAAGTATAAATATTTTATCAAATAATATATGAAATTTATGAACATATTTTTCAAGCAAAAAATGTAATCTTTGAATAATTAAACTTTTTATTATTTGGGCATAGACATCTGTTGAAAATGTCTAAAAAAAATCGTATATAAAAAAGTTAAGTACATACTCGTACAATCAAGGAGCTCAATTATTCTATATAAAATATAATATCTATCCAGCGAGTCTAAATTTAATCTTCCATGAAACAAACTCAATTGTGTCTTGAGATCAAGATTTTAAACCATAGACAACAAATAATCCAAAAATCTCTTGGAACACCCGCGTATATTCACGATTGACAGAAAAGTAATGTGAATTTACATATCAAATCGTATATTCAATATCGAGAGTTCATATAGGTTCATATGACGTTCAACGTTTTTTGCTGTGCGTATTGTAATGTCACAACTTAATAAATGTTATCATAATGCTTTCAACTTATCTAGATGATTCCTAGTAAGATGAAATATCAAATCGTTTTCTATTTCAAGAATTCAAATGAGATCATGATGTTCTACGTCTTTACTAACTTTACTAACCGTATTTTTTTAATGTCATAGCATATCAATTGTAAACTGTTGAATTAAAAAACGTTGTTAATGTGTCACAATTTATATATTTTTTATTTTTCGAAACAGCTGTTATACGAGTATAAATTCGTAAATCAATAATAAATAAATTTATAAATTCTGATACAAAAACGTAGATTATCAATTAAGCATTTTATAAACAATCATTCCAACAGTAGTGACCCACGGCTGTGAGGCGTGGACAATGACAGCGAAATCCGCAGAGCGACTGGACACTTTTGAGAGCAGGGTGCTGCGCCGAATTCTGGGACCTGTGAAAGACGGTGAAGGCTGGAGAGTGCGGCATAATGACGAGCTGTGCTATATTAACAAAGCTCCCAGTCTCTCTACACAGGTCAGACTAAATAGACTGATATGGGTCGGTCACGTCCAGACAATACCGTCTTCGCGAACCCCAAAAAGATTGCTGGAGTGGCACCCAGATGGTAGAAGACCAATTGGACGACCAAGGCAGCGATGGGAGGAAGAAATTGGGAGAGATGGGGCGAAATTGTTTCGAGTGTCAGATTGGAGGGTCGAAGCGGAGGATAGGAGGGGTTGGAGACGAAGAATACTGGAGGCTAAGGCTCGATATGGGCTGTAGGGCTATCAAAGAAGAAGAAAAAGAATGTTGATGTATCATAGTAATCATAGGCCAAAAAAATGGACTATAAATTTTTTATTATTATTTTATTCTATATTCGCTTTCACTTTGTTTTGTGGAGTCATATTTGAATAAAAATAATTACACTTTACTGTACTACAACACTTTTTTTATTTTCACTTAACAAATACAGGTTCGGAACCAGGTAACATTTATCAATTAACATATTATTTTGTTGAATTGCCTTTTACATTATTACAGCGGGAGCCAAATTTTAATATTGATTCTCGTGACATGTGATAGGTAGCCAATCCATCGCAATTGTACTGTCACGTGAATTCTACACCAGACCAATGACAGTGTGACAATCATACAGCCATCGCCGGGAATCGAATCCGAGACCTTCGGTGTGGCAGTAATAGTATAGTGTTTTTTATTCGTTTCGAAATTGTAATACCATTTGGGAAATGTCGCATCATTGAAAACTATGCCATAGACATCCTCGTTTCCATGATGCTGTGTGGGCCGATGACGGTTTTATTTTTCTCAGGAAGATTAGATGTAAATCATATTTTCACTGAATTTTTTTTTGTAATTTTGTAGTCTCGAGTATTTATTTGAACTAGACTTACTGTGTTCTTGGGAAATATAATATATAGAACTGAACAATATATAAAGATCTTGGGACATATATAGAGGTGAACAACATTCTTCTTAAATAAAATAATAATACACTTTTAGTATTTGTATCCAAACCACTTTATTTGGTAACACCACCCGGTTTCTCTGCCGGAGCTTCATCATGGTGAGAGAGTAAACTAAATATAAAATCAGAGAACAACATATGAAGAAAGAAATATAAAATAGAGGGGAGAAAGGGGGGTAGGATAAAGTGAGAGCAAGGACGAACAGAATGTTATAACGGCGAATCATGCTCATTATGGAAACATTATGGAGAATTTTTAATTCAAATTTTAGTGGCAGACAGAAGAGTTCAATATTCTTTATTTTCCATATATAATATAAATCAGTTTTCAGCTTGAAGTGTTCGAAACCTTCCTCCCAATATTAAGCCAGCTTTCTACACTGGTAATTTCTTGCGTAATCTGCTAGGCAAAACTAAAGATAAGGAAAATAAATTTAACCATGCGAGTGTTTACCAATTGAAATTTAATATATCATTAGAAGTTCTTATTTGAATACTTATAATGAAATATTTCGTAAAGAAAAATTTGACACCCCTAAACTAAACACATGACTTTCTTAAGGAAACCTTACATCCAATGCTCAAAAAACGTGAAGAATATTCTCATGCCACTCTCTGGGTTTATATAGGTTATTCGGTATCGAAAGTACCGTGGAAATGGAGGTGTGTTGTACTGAATACATTTTCACTACAATTTCGTATATTCCGAACAAAGATATCGCAGATTGTCTTACAGTTCTACTTGTTACATCATTTTTTATACTATTGTTGACGTCAGCGGTGAAATTTGACCTGATTTGTGTAAGGATGAAAATACAAACAATTTCTGATACTTCTCTATACATGTTCAAACATATTGAAAATAAAATACTCTTTAATAGTAATTGTACATTAATAAGGTTTAGGCATTAACTGTAAAATTCCACAAGGCCGAAATTTTTCATGAATATATATATTTTTTAATTTAACTTTTAAAACTGCATAGTGACGAATTGAAAAAAAATAATATTAAAATAATTCATCACTTCGTATAAACCATTTTATTTGAATAAGGACGGCCAACCGCTTGTTCCTTCAACCACAAGATTCTTCAGAGCTATTCACAAACTGTTCGTGTATAGCCCTAAGTAAGCTCGCTACAGAATGAAACCGGTTAGTCCTATTTACTCAAAGAAAGTGGTTAACGCTAAGTGATGAAGTTATTATTTTTTATTTTTAAATATATATATTAAACCACAAAGTATGGCTTAATATCAATGTTTAAGAATTATTTTATATATTAAAACACAAATCATTTTTTTCCTTTTTCAAAAGTTCATAATTTATATAATACCCATTATTCTCCAGATAATAAAGGAGTAAATACCTCGAAATATCTCGAGAAAAATAAACTGAAAAATGGATTACAGTATTTTTACAAATTAAAACACAGTTTTTATTCGTAATAAATATATAATACAATATATATTTAGACTACATCACGAATGACAAGATTTTCAGTAAAATAGAAGTAGGGAGAAAATTTATTAAACCATCTGAGAGAAATCACTGTATGCACAAGATAATAGAGGCTACGATTGAGGGGACAATTAAGATGAAGAGAGCGCCTCTAACGAGAGTAACTAAAAAGATGTGTGTTTAATTTGAACGTGCCACATTTCCTCCTATTCATCTTGCCATATAACATACAACATCATCTTGAATAACTTCACTGGTTTGTTAGTCCAGAAAGAATCCAGTATAAACTCTGCTGGACAGTCTAATGGAATAGAAGGAACTAAATTAAACGTTATATGGAATATATATCCGAACTCTGTAAACAGACAGCCTTAATTCAAAATCCACATTTCGCTCGGTGAACTCCTACGCAATACGAAGATTAGTTGAACCAAATCGTTGGCGTAGTATAAATTTCTGGGATCGAGACATTGCAGCAGCCGGACTGTCAACTTGGAACAATCTCTATTCAAACCTTAGATGTAGAAATGATCCGAATGATTTCAGATCTAAGCTGAAAACCTATTTTCTCATATTTCATACCAAAATTATAACCCTAACTTCCTATCCAATCGCGAAAATCAAATGCAGCTTTCATATCTAGATTTTTTATATTTAAAATATATCATAATGCTCTCTTGAGGTGATTACATAAAAAACGGTGCTGTGAGATTAACACTTTATTATTGGATAATTTATTGTTTGGTGGAAACACTTTGATATTTTAACATTATGCACTGTTTAATTGAAAACACTGTTTTAATATCAAAATTGTAGTTTATTTTTCATAAAATCGTCGCGACCGTTGTTTCGGTAACCGGTGTTACCATCGTCAGGTGTTACAATAAACTGAAGCGTTGGCGCATGACGCATACAATAAACTGAAGCGTTGGCGCATATTGTTAACAAATATTTTCTTTAACGTTTTTTTCTCAAGTATCCTTCTTCAAAATATTCGTATCTGAAAATCTATCAAATGCAAATTTTTCATTAAATAGGTATGAAACGATCTGTATTGAACAGATCTAGGATTAGATATGCTATTTCTGCACGTCTCGAGCAATGAAAACGCGATTCTCAGAAAAGTCACACAAAATCATAGAGACATCTAAAATGAGTTATAAAAAACTTCAATTGCCAAACTTTGCTTGTTCGTATTGTAACTAGAGATATACGATACATATATTTCGTTTATTCTAGCTCATAGAGAACAATTTTTAAATCGTGATTTATTTTTAACGTTTTTATTTTTATAACACTTTATTACACTCTTCAAAGACATTTTTCAGATAGATCTCACCCTTCTTCGATATAGAATTTTTTTATTTTCATAGTTTTTAAATAAATAAAAAATATGCACGGAATGAGAATAAGAACCTTCAAAAACATTGAAATTATATTTGAGATATGGAATCTTCACGAGGCGAGATATTCAGTTATGCTAACACTCTATAGGGTTCAGAAAAAAATTCTGAAGTATCTCTACATGAGGGAGTATTGTAGCTATCCGTGACTCTTTCCACCGGCACTTCTTTTGGGAATATTGTTAACCAACTCTCTGCAGCTTCAAAAATATGGGCAACTAACAATCCGATTAATCTCAAGAAACGGATTGTTACCGTTTCTTGAGATTAATCAGAAGATATACCGAAAAGTTGGTCGTGCCTGAGGGAATTTGTCCTTCTGTCCCTGATAGATATCTCCGACATCGCCAGTATGGATTGTTTTACCTACCGGCCGCCAGAACCAACCTCTGGTACCACGAGCGGTAAAGCATTCAGTCTCCTGAACATTTTCTACTCGGAGATCGCCGTCTTTCGTTTTAGTGAAAGTACCTCTAGAAGACCTATCCAAAAAAGCAAGAATGGCAGTGCACAATGGTGTTCTTCTACCAACGCCGAATGCAGTTGAAATGAGATCTCTTAGACAAATGTGTATGATAGAGTGTCGAATGAAAATATATTAAGTGAATGCGGTGCGAATGATGGAGTTATGAACAAAATAATGAAAGGATCATTAAGATGATTTGAACATATGGAAAGAATGAATGAAGAAATAATGGTAAAAAAATTATATGTTAACGATGTAAATGGAACCAGAAAAAGAGGAATACCGAGGAAAACGTGGCACGATCAAATAAATAAAATATTGAATGTCGGGCAAGTGAGGAGTCAGAGAAATTGACGCGCGTGCATGACACGATGTATAAATGTTGAGGAAGCGAGATAAATATGTCAGGAAAGAAAAGTGTGGCAGTCCATTCTTTCTGCCTACCCCTTCAGGGAGACGGCGTGATGGTTAGTTAGTTATTTTTAAGATTTTTTATGTTGAAATTATATTTCCTATTAATAAGAACAAAAATAGAAAAACTGGATAACCTTTCATAGTTTAGTTTTCAGTAGGAATAAAATACCACAACGAATAAGTAGATGTCTGACATTGGTGTCGATTGTAAATATTTGAGACTTAACTGCTGGATATTCGTTAACACCATCAGATCCAGACAATCTTAAGACATGTAAGGATTTAGGAGGCTATTTGAAAAGTTTTGTAATAAATTCAAATTTAGAATAGACTCGGCGTTTCTAGAATAAAGAGCAAAGTCTAACTTATATAAGTCGAATGCGTTAACAATTCGGAAATATTTTGACAATGGATGATTTATTATTAAATTATCTCGTAGAATCATAAAATCAAGGAGCATATTAAAAATATTTTTAGTCCATTGTTTTAGCCGAAACACTATGATACTTCAACATTATTACTGCTCAAATTTATAACACTGTTGTAATAAACTTGAATTATTGTATCGATTTTTTTATTATTTTATGATTTCTATCAAACCGAAAAATAAAATAAGAGAGAAATGTAAGGTAGATGACTGCATCGTGGATAAAATTAAAAAAGGATCCTTGAGATGGTTTAGACATATGGAACGAATGGATGAGAGAAGAATGGTTAATAAGTTGTACAATAACAGCGTGAGTGGAAAAAGAAGCCGAGGACGACCAAGGAAAACATGGCATGACCAAATTAATCAATTACTAAAAGGCGGCCACATTCGATGTCGGAATAATTGACGTGCGTGCATGGTACGATGTATGAATGTAGAAGAAGCCCGAAAGTATGCCAGGACAGAGCATTGTGGCGATCCATCATCTCTACCTACCTCTCCGGGGAAATGGTGTGATGGTTAGTTAGTTAGTTAGTTTTTGAATTATTGTCTCGAATTTTAAATGCGTTTTTTAATTATTGTATCGAATTTTAAATTAATCTTTCTTTGTTTAGTTCTTTTTTATATTTTTACACCTGAATATGGAGGTATCCTCCGAAACATGTCGTGTTTTTTTAAATATTTTTTATCAAAAAATAGTTGATTAAACATTTTTTTTTAATTCCCAAAGTATACTGTTATAATATCACAATTTATTTATATTCACTGAGAATGTCGATTCAGCTGTTTCACCAACCTATGTTGGCATCATCAGATGTTACAAAAAACAAATATGTTTTATATATTGAACGAATAATGAAAATTGATAGCAGTATTATAATAATAATAAATAAATAATAATAATAATAATAAGCTAACTTTTAAAGAGCCGATTTTGTAATATAATCACCTCAATTATTACGACGTGTTTTAAATCTACAAATCTAAATATGACCGTATCTGATATTCGCGATCGATTAGAAAATAAAATGAAACAAATATACGAGTTGGATTCATTTATATATGAAATATGAAAAAGATGGGTTTGAAAGAGAAGCTAAGATGTGAAATCTATAACTAACTAATGAAATGTAACAAGAAATTAAAATGAATTTTATTTAATGAATAATATTATAAAAATTGACTGCTATTAATGGATTAAGAGGAGGGACGTCGGGGATTTGGTAGAAGGCAGCCGTCCTGGCTGCGGGACATCAAAGAGTAGACGGGAATTACAAGAGTTCAGAACCTGTTTCAAGTGGCGCAGGCTACAGATGCCTTTGCTGCAGTGATCGCCAACGTCAGGAGGACCTGACATGGCAGCGAAAAAAGAATATATATAACGATATTGAATAAAAGATAAACGGTATTTTATTTATTAAAGTTATCGCGCCGCAAGAATAGGATACTAGGGAAGTGGATACTGAGAATGATTTTGGGACGCAGACATGGTGTTGTCTCGGGAGCTTGGAGGTGTAGGACCAACTTAAAGATCCTTACAATGACCCAGTAGCCCTTCATATCAGGCACCGTGAAAGCAGCTCACCTGGCATGAATTGGGCACGTATATCGAGCTAGAGAGACCAGATCAAACAAGACCATATAAGTTGATTTACAAACGGAGAAAGACCTTATGGATTACCTAGACATGGCCTAATGGATGTTTGACTTTACGCACAAAGTTGTGCGTAAAGTCAAACGGCTCTTGAGCCAATTTCTCATCCATTATCAGGTGGAAAAAAATCATTTAAAGGGTCATAGGAGTCATAGGACCAACTAAAAGATCCTTACGATGACCCACTAGCCCTTCATAACAAGCACCGTGAGAGCAGGTCACCTGGCATGGATTGGGCACGTATATCGAGCTAGAGAGACCAGATCAAACAAGACCATATAAGTTGATTTACAACCGGAGAAAGACCTTATGGATTACCTAGACATGGCTTAATGGATGTTCTAGCTGATCTCGCTAAGTTGGGTGAATCGGACTGCTGGGAGAAAAAGGCGATCGATCTATCTTGGAGAAAAATTATCAAGCAGGCTAAAGCTTTTCGAGAGTTTTATGTCCATAGAAGTAAATAACACGCCACTGGAAAAGACGTTTGAAAGTACTGCATATATGTTTTTAAATACCAGGATTTTAAATAAATGCATATATACATGTAAACCGGAAAAACACATGTTAATGTGTTAAAATAAATACAGAAAAATATAGATTTCTATATCATAGTCTAAAAATAAGTCAAAAGGCTTTATTTAAAAAATATATATATTTCAATAAGCTTTTCCAAAGGCAATGAATACTTATAAAAAAAATTATAACATTTTGGATATATTCAAAGTGCCTAATTACAATTAATTTAAAAAAAACAGTGGATTCGAGGAATATAAATTACATAAATACAAAAGTCTGTATTGTCCGGCTGACAAAGAACATTACGTGTTAAATATTTTTTATTGTTCTTCTTCTTCTTCTGCTTTATTTAGGACTGTGTCCTGTTATTTCTCGGAGCCTGTTCCTGGGATACAGATGTCCAAATGTCTCGCCATCTTTGAGGAAGTCTTCCTGTAGGTCGATTTCCTGTTGGTACTTTATTTGCGGTTATATTTATCACTCTTTCAGAACATGCTCTTTCCACATGATTTATTCAGTAGCATCTTCTCAGTCTTCCCCGTCGCACGACGTCTTCTACGTTAATTTTTATTATGTTATTTTATTTTATATCATTAAATTTTATAATATTTGTTTTAGATTTATTTTGTGGATGTTGGACGATCGAGGTATGCGCGGTAGATGCCTATTGGTGGCGATGAGGTTTGCAACCCATCACACCGCGTCCCTCGCGGGGGCGAAAAGAGAAGGATGGAGTGCCGTATCAGTTAAAGTTTGGCAGTGCATTCTTTCTGCCTACCCTTTCGGGGAGACGGCGTGATGGTTAGTTAGTTAGTTTTATAACTTTTTATTTTAAATTTTGCGCATACTATAGATGCATTAAAATAATTCATCAGATTATGAAGATATGATTTTCATATTGCGACTTATTGCATAGATTTTCAATAAACTTATTCGGCTTGCTGTTGATCAGAATGTACTTTAATTGCGGGCAATAAATCTTCATCACTGACGATTGAATTGGCTACGTGCAGAACATATTGCACAAATTTATTATCTGGGAGAACATTATTACCGGCTACTGCTGTACGCTATTCAATTAACCCTTTGAACTTCGAAGCATCCTTATTAATATATTCACATTTATTTAAATGTGCAAAACATTAATGAATGTGTCATGATGGTTTGGACTGAATAGCGGAAGAATCCTAAATATAGTTTATGTTAACGATGTTAAGGAAACAATAATAAGGAAAAAGAAAACGTTGCACAATAAAAACAATTAAATATTTAATGTCGGCCACTTAAGGAGTCACGTTGGTGAGTCATGCATTTTATTTAAACATATTTTTATAAATCAATCAACAGTGTAAAATTTTTGATTCTTTAATATTCGCCATCACATTGTGTTGCGGATTTATATTTGAAAAAATATGACTTCACTTCCAGACATGTTTCGGTTGTTTTTCTCTCTCTCTCCCTCTCTCTCTCTCTCTCTCTCTCTCTCTCTCTCTCTCTCTCTCTCTCTCTCTCTCTCTCTCTCTCTCTCTCTCTCTCTCTCTCTCTCTCTCTCTCTCTCTCTCTCTCTCTCTCTCTCTCTCTCTCTCTCTCCCTCTCTCTCTCTCTCTCTCCCTCTCTGATTTTATTTGACATACCTATTTATATTATGACGTATTAGATTATTTTTATGGCACAGTACATTCACAAACAAATCGAACACAAAGGGGTTAAGTCCATTTATCATTGTCAATAACATCTACAAGCTAACTGCATACAAGCCGACTGACCATACTAGGTAAATAATTGGACCAATACTCAAATACTACTCGTATTATAGATTATTTATTTACGTTTAATCTGTACTATACATCATTATACGTTAATGCATACTAATATAAATAAATACATCATATGAATTCACTTACACGCAATGTCCTATCAATTCAATATAACGGTTTTTCCGCACAGTAAATGCTCTGCCAAAACTAATAGGGAAAAAATATTATACAAAAAACTAACTAACTGACTAACCACCACGCCGCCTCCCCGAAAGGGTAGGCAGAAAGAATGGACTGCCACACTTTAATCGATGCGGCACTCCGTCCTTCTCTTTTCGCCCCGCGAGAGATGCGGTGTGATGGGTTGCGAACCTCATCGCCACCAATAGGCATCTCCCACGCACACTTCAATCGTTCAACGTCTCCATAATAAATCTAAAACAAATTATATAAAATACAATGATATAAAATAAAATAACAAAGAAAGGTAATTTAACACATAATGTTCTTTCAGATCAGTGATTCTTAACGGGGGCGCCAGCGCCTTCTTGTGGGCGTTTTAGAGGTCTGGGGGGGCGTTTATAATTTTTTTTAATTTAGATAGCGCTACAGGAGTTTCAGTGGGCGTTATGTCGAAATACAAAAATAAGATATGCTCAATTGGTGCGTGCACTGCACACATCATCACTGTAAATCATCATGATTCAATCAACGTGATTTTGATGCTATTTGGGTTCGTTTTCGCCATCAATACCCTATTCTGTGGAAAGAAGTAAAAGTACCCATCATAGCATTTCCTTCGTTGTACAAATGTATTGCAAAAGAAAGGTTGTTCCACCCCAAGCACTCCGACAAAAAACCAGACCCGCCAGTATACGGTATGACTAATTGCGATAACTCCGTCAATATTTATTATTTAAATTTTTGCTATCTCCAATACTCGTATTCTCAAAATATATTGTGCTTTCGAATTATGAGGGGAAAAATACTTTTTTTTTATTACGAAGGGTTTGCTCCCCTTAAAATACAATATACAATTATAAACATCACCTTACTAAATTAATAAATATTAAATAAAACATTTCTTTCCTTGCAATTACCAATTGAACAAACGTGTATAGGGCTTAAGTTTTTAATATTAAATGTTCCTTTGCTAAAATCCACAGGGAATTGAAAAACGTTAATATTAATGGAATAAAAATAAACTTCAGAAAGCGACCGTAATTGAAAAGCTTAAATAACATTTCTCATAAAAATGTATTAATAATGAACCATGTTCATTCAAGGGAAAATGTCATAATGTATTATAGGTTTCATACGATCTATGATAAATACATTAGTGTTGGTGGATACAGGGACGTGCATTTCTAAACAAGCAATAAAATTTGACAAATATCAACAAAAAAAATCCTTATTCGTATTGCTTCATTTTGTTGAAAATTCTTTCAAACATCTTGTTCATAAACCACACGTCTATAGTTAATTATTCGAATTATCATAATATCACGATAAATTTTGACTTATATTTCTTCATCCTTCTTCTTCTTCTTCTACTTATACTTCTTCCCCTTCTTCCCCTTTTTCTCCTTCTTCCCCTTCTTCACCTTCGTCCTGTTCTTCTTCTCCTACTTCCCCGTCTTCCTCTTCTTCCCCTTCTTCCCCTTCTTCCCCTTCTTCCCCTTCTTCCCCTTCTTCCCTTTCTTCCCCTTCTTCTCCTTCTTCCCTTTCTTTCCCTTCTTCATCTTCTTTCCCTTCTTCACCTTCGTCCTATTCTTCTTCTCCTACTTCCCCGTCTTCCTCTTTTTCATCGTCTTCCTCTTCTTCAGCTTCTTCCTCTTCTTCCTGTTCTTCTTCTCCTTATTTTGCTTCTTTTCTTATTCTTCATACTCTTATTTTCGTATTGTATCTGCCCTTGTCTGTACACTAGTAGTTCCCTAAGTGGATATTGCCCCTAGGGGTCAATTTCGACTTTCACAGGGTCTACGACAGTTGGAAGAAATTGGGGTGCATGAGATGTAAATGGGGGTCCACGATATGGTTCAACTAAATCGAAGCCGAATTTTTAAATTTTGATATCATGGCATCAGGCTCATCCCTCCTATAAGAACATTGATTTGTTAGTGTTTTTAATTTATGTAAATATATTGGATTTGTTTCGTTTTAATTAATAATTGTATATCTAAATAGTCCATTGTTTTGGTCGAAACACTACGATACTTTAACATTATTAACTGTTCAATTTACAACACTGTGATAACATGACAATTTTTTTACTACACACTATTTGAGAATGTCGCGACAGTTGTTTTATCATCTGAAGGCAACATCGGTTGGCGAAGCAGCTATCGCGACATTCTCAAAAAGTGTATAATATGTACAACATTGTGATATAATATTATAACAGTGTTATAAATGGAGTGAATGGAAGCGAATGGAGAAGGCCTTTGTCCAGGAGTGGACGGGAATAGGCTGAGGAAGAAGGAAGAAGAAAAAGAAGAAGATATAATTAATAGTAAACATAAACAGCATCAGCTATTTCTGTAAAGATGAGCTACCCACAATCACTTACCGGCAGTTTTTTTCATTCTTGCACCGGTGAAGAAACGACGGTTTTGATTGCTGATGGATAAAACACGAAAAGCGATCAAGTTATATAAACAAAGTGTGCGATTATTTTCACTATCACTTCGTGGAATAAAAGTAGTCATTTTATAGTTAGGTGCTGCTCAGTACTTGCCGTCACCTTTATAATAACACCTTCCCTCGGTGTTCCGTTTCAATTTAGTCGCTATTCTTCCAAGGAGACTCTCGAAATTATTCTGAATGAGCCGCGCTTAAGGGAGGAAAACAATTTTCACGGCATTAAAATACTATTATTCGAGGGGTGTTTTTTGCCACGGCATTAAAATACTATTACCGAAGGGTTGGGGCAGGAGCAACCCCAGGGGGGATGGGATGCTGCCTCGTTGAAATAAGTAACTGAGAAGGAACTGCACATCGATTTCTACCTCGTCCCATCATTCAATCAGATCTAGTATACGAGTATATCGCACCGTGAGTGTAAAACCGACTTAAGTGCAAATATACATTTTGGAGATTTGGGAGTTTAAAGACTTCATATTGCTTGGAAAAACTGTTTTTTTTTAATAAACCAATGATTTTTGGTTTATAGGTATATTACTATAAACCAAATATCTTTGGTTTATTTAAAAAAACAGTTTTTCCAAGCGATATGAAGTCTGTAAACTCCCATATCTCCAAAATCTATATTTGCACTTAAGTCGGTTTTACACTCACGGTGCGATATTATTAAAATCTTCATGGTGATGATGGAGTCTTAGTTACTATGTTTATATAAAATAGGAAAAAACCCAGATGTCATCAATAGCTAAAAAAAAATCGCACAAGTTGAAAAATTCACAATTAACAATATCAAATCATTCTCCTATTGTTTTCTATACTACTATCACACGACAATAATCATAACAAATTTCAAAATAATCCATAAACGTTTTCGGGCAAGCGCATGGCGTGCATTTCAAATTACTTTCGGAGAGAGTCCAAGTATTCCTCTCTCACTATCTTGTATTCAAAATATTCTCGTAATCTTTCTTGGGGACATCTGGTTTTTGCCTTAATCATTAATTATTACAAATTATTTTATTATTACTAAATGAAACACGTTATTGCAAACATTTAATTAATTAATAAAAAAATGTACGTTCTTGGGATTTGGGATTATTTTATTGATTAATTTCATTATCTTAACCTTCTGCTTCTTTTTGTCTTGTCACACCTCCGTCGTGCATAGGACCTCAAGGAATTTTCTCCACACGACTCTATCACTTGCCTGATACCTAACATCATCCCAAGTGAGGGCTGATGCTTTAACCTCGTCCTGCAGGGCTCTTCTCCAGGTGGCTCTAGGTCTGCCTCGCTTCCTCTTTCCCCCCATAGGGGACCAGTCTAGTGCGCTCTGAGCGATGCAGGCTGGGTTTCGTCTCAGAGTGTGACCGATTCACTGCCATTTGCGTCTAGCGACTTGTTCTTGGCTTTTCGTCTGCTATGATCCAGAGAACCGCATTTGACACTATTTGAGGCCAATAGATCTTGAATATTGAGTAAAGGCACCTATTTATAAACACCTAGAGTTTTCCAATAACGTCCGTGGTAGATTTACAATGTTTTTAATAATGATATATAATTATAATATAATTATTTGATGCATTCTCCCTTGAGTTATTTCTTCACGATAGCTCAGAGTATGGACAAATGACATGATGCTCTCACGATACATTTCACGGAGGTTCGCACGTGACTATAGGTGTTTTCGATTCCGAGGGATGAAATTATCGTTAGGGGATGGTGGTAAACAATTTTCCAATTACAATCAAACCAAATTGCCAAAGTTCAAAGACCGTCAGACTATTTTTGTCAAGAATGTGTTTTCTTGAAAACAAAGCACTTTAGAAGGGCAGAAGGAGTACTTATAAAATCAAAGATACATCTATTTGTGCGTTTTATGAATTTTAAGGGGTGTAAATTAAGATCTAAGACTGGATTCCTTTGTCTTATTCCGTATTTATGTTCAAAAGATTCGTACGGTTTTCATTAATTAGGGTTATTGATGAAAATATATATTTTTAACGTTTTATTAAGATAATGATTTCTTGTATATATTTTTATTACTATATTTTTTAACCGCTTTAATGCGTAAAATAATTGAGCTCATGGCATTTAAATATATATTATTTTATCGTGAATAATCATTTGGTAAAGACAATAATACCGAAAACTCATTTATTGTATCTTAAGCAATGATTATAACTCCATATAAAATAATTTATACGAATGAAAACACCTGTTTTCAAGAAGTTTTTTTTATAATTCATGGAAATTGACAGGTTTCGCTTTGACAATGCCTAAGACAAGCAAAACATGCCATTACCATACATTATCATACAACTACTAGCAAATAAAGAAAATAAATAAAAAATATAAAAAATATTTTTTAAATGTATATTTAGTTAAAATCCACTTATGTTTGTGTCTTCAACCGAATAAAAAAAATCATTATTAACAATGAACTTCTACCACGAAATTTCAAAACACAATATGATTTTTTAAACTACTAGAAATCAGACTTTTCATTCGTATTTAACGAAAACTTGGAAACATTTGAAAAATTGTTCAATATTCCATTTTTTAGTTAATTAAAGTTTTAATTAATATTCTATTTATATAATGGACAATGTCTTAGCAAGACGAAACATGTCACTTCCATTAAAAATAACGAAATCTTTCCAAAACAGACCAAAGTAATCATTTTGATTATTTTTCAAATAGCACACAATTCATCGTGTTTTATATTTTTTTTAATGTATTTTGAAATAGTTAATATTGAGCAAGTATAATATAATAATATGTTAATATTATATTAATTGTTGTGTATTTGTTATTTTAAACATATCATAATTGTTACAATTATATTACCATAAATATTATAAGGTACGTTGAAGTACATTAATAACATTATTTATCTACTTGCCTACAGTACAGATTCAGTTCGCCCAACGCGCCATGGAAAGAGCCATGCTTGGAATAACCTTGAGGGACAGATTTAGAAACGAATTTATCCGTTGACAAACCAAGGTGACTGAGGTGGCTCTGAGGATGGGCGGGCTGAAGTGGCCATATCTGTCGGAGAACTGGCGGCCGATGCGGGAGACGGGTTCTGGAGTGGAGACCGCGTACAGGATTCCGCAGAGTTGGACGTCCTCCTGCCCGATGGACCGACGATTTGAAGAGTATTGCTGGACATCATCGACACATGGATCCATCTAGGATAGGAGCGTCAATGAATAGGTGGCGGGGGCGTGCTTTGGGAGAGGCCTACATTCAACAGTGGATGACAGACGGCTGATGATGATAATATATAGCGGATACTCGTTTTTAATGATTAATAATATTCTTGTTAAGAAAAACATTTCATTTTCTTTTACAACAAAACTTCCAGAATATTTTAATTTTCCACATTAAGTTCATAACAGGTATTACAATTAATATGTAGATTTTTTTGTACTAATGAAAGTAAGTTTTAAATATAATATTTTCCTAAATTAGGCTCAATGCCATCTTCAATATCAGTACATATTACATAGTTAATGAGTTATTAAAGTTTTGAAATCGTGATCTTTATCATCGTGCTAAGTGACGTATGTGTAACAGATGAATGTCTGTTAATTTGCATCCTAGCTCTACCATGCTATCAACACTAACTAAGCAAATAACGTTCGCTCAAGCGTATTTAATCTGACGTAATGCGTTGCCGGCGGCACGGTACCACTCACAGGTACATAGGTGAATGTTATTGACTTGATATGATCTTCAAACAGATAGAAGTAAAATGACGTCGGCAAGATTTCATTTCATTTATTTTAATAAACATCACAGACATAAAATTCGTTTGCTAATACATTATAAAAATTTAAAGAGAAGCATAAAAAAAATTAAGCTTAAGAATTAGAATGAATCATAACATTAATATTGCATCTCTGGGGCAACTCACACTATCATGAAATATTTTGACCTTCGAGGCGACCCGATTAAGCAATAAGATTGCCCAACTAGGGAGGAGCTGATCTGCGGGAAGAAATACAAGCCCAAGTAAACAAAGCAGCTGAGAAACAAAGATATGGCCATAAAGAGTAAGTTGAGAATCTATAAAGCATGCGTAAGACCAATAATAACATATGGCGTCGAAGCAAGGGCAGACAGAGTAAGGACCAAACAAGTTTTGAGGACTTTCGAAATAAGGACACTGAGGACGATAGCAGGCAAGACACTGAGAGATCGCGTGATGAACACCAGAATAAGAGAGATATGTTAGGTTGAGGATATTATGAGATGGAGCATACAGCGAAAAAGGGACTGATACGGTCATGTTCAAAGAATGGGCACCACCTGACTCCGCTATATTGCATTGCATAATCAACCTCATGGGACAGACCACAGAACAGACCACATAGATCGTAGAAGAAGAAGACGAATAATTCAATGAAGAAATGCAGAAAAGATGATCTTAGGATTTAAAATACTCCGTAACCTCATTGATAGCCCATACCTCTTAGAGTGTTATGGCCTCAATGCACCGGACAGGTATGCTCGCGCTAGAAGACACGATCTGTTGTGCATACCGCATAGCAGAACAAATGTCATGGCGCGTCATACAATGACCCGGGGTATGGTGCTCTTGAATGAGGTGCCGATCGATGTGGACATTCTCCAAATGACCTATGCGTCCTTTAAGGATCATATAGGTACATACCAAAATTGCTGATATTTTGAATATACCACAATTGTTTTATTTTAACATGTATTTATGTAAAATGTATTCAGTAATTGGGTTCTAAAGACCTGTCGTATTAAAAAAATATGCTAACTTTAAAGACAACATGATTATATTATACTACGATAAAACATTTACGCTATTTTAATGAGAATACTCAGACCCATTACGTAATTAATTAAATACGATAAATATTTTGAATACCGAGTTTCGAAAACAAAATAAGCTTAGTTATAGGGAGTACAATGACTTCTCACAGTCTCGAATTTCATAAGACAATTATATCAGTGCGATCGAAAGCACCTTTGAATTTTCGGTTCTCTGTTAGTATATATTCAGCTAGGCATGAACATTCGTTCATTGTTCACATACAATTTTTTTTATTGAGACTCTAATTATCTACATTAGAATGTTTTTTAAGAAAAATAAATTTAATAGTATCTTGCGAATTTACGAACGTTTTTTACAAGAAATCAACAACCTATATATCATGCACGTTGATGTAAAACTCGATATATATATTTTTTTGAATGTATACGAATACTTGTAGACAAATACTGGATTTTACACATTACGGGTTAATCATTAAGAATTAATTGTATCTCAATAGAGACGAAGATGTAAATTATTTGGAAACAGAATATGGTGGTCGAGGCGTTTACAGGACTTATGACCTATCATTGGTTTGGTTAAGCGATCGCTTTATGTAATACAACTTTCCCCATTCTCCCCTTCTTACGAACATCACGTCTGACAATTATTTTTGAAAGTTGTATATATGCTACCATGTTGAGAAACATTTCACATATTTTAGTTCAATCTACATTAGCTATTTGAGACTAGATGTAAGCATTAATGTAATGTGTGATAATTGGGTTGATAGCCTTTCACATTACATTAATAAAGATTTTCTGCTCTCTTTCTCTCTTCTTCATTCATTCTTAACATAATTCATTCTTAAAACTCGATATGTTTTTAAGTTGATGAATTAGTCGGTTTTATAGTAGTGTCATATTTTACTGATCTGAACAAATCATTCGACAATACCCTAGCTTGGTAAGCTAGTTTGGCGAAACACATCTCTTTTATAAAATATTATGAAACATATATAAAACAGTATTTTATCATCCATACTAAATGTAATTAATACAAATAAAAAACGTCAGTTTTAATATATTTTATGGGACTTCTAGAAAACCGACATTTACATTCGAATTCATTATTTAATATGAAGTTTTACATGATTGGTCCAGAAACAATAAACACTTAATGTGTTATCAATATTCTTTTGACATTTAGTTTTTTACTAGAAAACTGAATATGTTCCATAATATATTTTTTTAGTGGAGAGGTATAAAAATCTACACCTAAAAGAAATCTGTAAACATATTAATTCTGAATTATTAATAATTATGTGCGGTTTTTAAAGAAGTAATATTATTTATTTTTCGATATTAAGTATTGGAAGCCCAAGGATATAAGTAGGGAAGGTATATTGGTTTTAATTTTATTAAGGGGTAGCAAATGTTATTGAATAAGATATCGGTACAAAGGTAAGTAAACCACCGTCTTTCAACAAAAAAAATGCACCCTGGAAGCCAAAATCAATTTCACCTCGGGGTTACGAAAACAGCCCCATTCGTAGGGGTTGGTGTAACCCCTATTTGGGGTAAAACCATGGGGGTGCTAAGCGACGGATCGCTGACAAATTGAATGATATGAAAAGTTACAAGACTGATGGCTTTATTGGTTTATTGAACTTCAAATGCGTTTCTAAGGTAAGGTTATAGTAATATGTTACCACGAAACTATTAGTCAAATCAATGTATCATATTTTGGTAGCATAAAAAATACAAATGTATTGAAATTTATTTATCGTTTCTTGAACAATGATGTAAAAATCCATATTAAATATATAATATAAACGAAAACGTATGTTTCTAGAATTTCTATTATAAATTACGAAAATAATAATATTTTTTCACCTGTCTAAGGCATTACAATTTTTTAGAAAACAGACGTTTTTGCCTTAGAAAGCCTTATAAATTATAATAAAGCATCTGTGAAAACAGAGGTTTTCATTAGTACGAGTATTAGGTTTTGATATTTATTTAAAATTGATTTAGTAGAATTAGTACAAAGTACACGTTTGAGTTTTTGTTGTTTAAAAATGCATTTGAAACAATAAAGCATCTTGTTCTCCCAAACATTTTATATAGTTTTCTTCTAAATCTACTATCTCCCAAACATTTAATATTGTCCTTTTATATTGTAATTTAATATTGTAACGTATCTTCCAAACATCAAATATTGTTTTCTTCTAAATCTACTAACAAGCAAAGATGTATATTTAAATACTACATTTCGTTGCAATGTATTAACTCCGAGACCAGTGGTGTGCCTAGGGTTAACCAGTAGGGCAAGCCCACTCGATTTTTATGTATGTTATATGTACTCGTATAATATAAATAGACAGTCTTATGAAAATGTATTCCAAAGGTGCATTTTTTCTTCACTGTAGTTAGTCTACAGAACTCACAGAAGGTATATTATGACTGGAGAATATTTATAAACACATCTCAGTCATTACCAGTGGTGGTACTCTCATAGGAGCCCAGAAGCCCGACTTGCGTAAGAAATTTTGAGTCAAAACCCCCAAATCTAAGTTATCATGCCCCCGCATAAACCAACAACCCACCAAATCACCTTCCAACAATGGTCCTCTCAGACGTAAGAGGAAAAGCCACAAGAGCTGAACCTCTGTAAGCCAGAAGAGGTTTTGATTCAAAATTTCTTACGTAAGCCGGGCTTCTGGGCTTCTATGGGAGTACCACTACTGTCTGAGACTATGAGGAAACCTTGATACTTCATTTGCGTTCGCATTTGTTTTTCCTTATTAATAATTGATGTCGGCTCACTGCAATATCACCAAGTATGTATTGCACATGTAACGCAGCCAATAGCTATGTCTTCTGCCATTTCCACTACGTCTTGTTAATGTTTATTAATGAAAAATCACGTTTATACAGTTTTATTTCCCAAACATTTAATACCAATTGCTGTGTTGATGTAATACAAATACCACAATTAATAATTCCAGTTGCTCATAGTCATATCACAGTCATTCGGAAATAATTTTAATCTTCTTCTTCTTCTTCCTCTTTAAATAGATCAGTGGATCTGTTTTTATGGCGTCGAGGTTTCCTGGGACACAGATCTCCAACTGTCTCGCCATCTCTTCGCAGGTCTTCCGGGTTGGCGATTTCCCATTGGCATGTAGTCTATCGTCGCTCATTCGTTCTACGTGGTCGCGCCAAAAGCGCCCTCTTTTCTTGCCCCATCTGACAACATCTTCGGTATCACGGGTCTCACGTATTACTGTATTTCTGATTCTGTCCCTCAGTGTTTTGTCCAGAATAGCGCGGAGTGTCTTCATTTCGGCGGTTCATAATAGTGTTTTTGTTCTATTTGTGTCAGCCCTGTAATATAAAAAAATATTTAAAATTATTTTGTTATATACGAGTATACGAGTATTTAACTAAATTCCACTCCATTTAACTAAGCTCTATGTTCTAACGAGCTTACAAAAAAGGTCAAAATTTTCAATAAACATCTGTAATATTTTGAGAGTCATTTGAATTTCACATTTTCAAGAAGTTTTATTTTAGAAGTAATATTCTAAGATGTATCAGTTTTTAATAATATTCACAAACACGTTAAGGGTGGTTTTAATCCATGGGTATAAAAAATTACCTTTGAAACTTAAATGAACGTTTATTGAAAAGCGAATGATGAAAGCCTTTACTAGTAATACCATTAATTAATACTGAAAACTATTGTTTTTTTTTTGTATAATAACAAAACGTATATATAATTCAAAAGCTCGTTTGTACTTATAAAAAGGATTTCTAGGAATCATTATAGATTTCTGACAACTTTTGTTTACAGGTATTTTAATTAATTGAAATTGTAATCTTAAAATAATATTTTTGGCAAAAAATAAAAAGAAAGTCATCCAAGTTGTTGTTCGTCTTCTCGAAAAAACATTTACATTATATGTTTAAGCCAATTAGTAATTAAATTGGTTTCAAAATTCCCTTGTTAAACATTAAAACCTAGTTCGATTTCATTGTTTAATAAATAAATCACTTAAGAAATTATATGTTAACCTTTTGAGCAACTGCTTATAAATAATCAAGTTAAAGGTTGATGATGTAGCTACCCAAATGATTCTTTTTGATCCCATAAAATATAATAAACTTCTTGAAAACAGACGTTTTCATTTGTATCTTATTCTTCTTCCTCCTCTGAGTTTAGGTCGTATGACCTGTTTGTGTTGGTGGACTGTCCTGGGATGATGATGGACAGCCATCTCTCCATCTCTTTGGCGACCTTCCTGGTAATCTCTTGCTGCTTGGGTTTTCATCTTTAACAATTTTTGCAATTATTGTATTCTCTTCTGCTTCTTCTCCATCTTACTATGTGTCCTAAACACCACAGACAAACCTTATCGTTTCATTTCTGATCCGATCTCTGGGGGTTTTACTTGCGATGGAGCGTAGGGTTTGCATTTCTGCTACTCTAAGAGGGTTCTTAGTTCTATTGGTATCGGTTCTGACCTTTATTCCATACGTCATGATGGGCCGAACGCATACATTCATTTATATTGATATGCAAAATTTCTAAGATAGTAGATATTTAGTATTATTAAAAAAATAATAAATGAATTAAGATATTCATTCACCAATAAAAAAAGTTATATTTTTCATTTGAGTTATCACATGTTTGTGAAAACGTTTTGTTTTCTTTGGCTTTTATTTTTACAAATCTAGTATTTCCCACATGATTAGTAAAAGTTAAAATTGATTAAGTATATCATAGACACATGTAAAGACAACTTTGGGGGTCATCTGACGTGATACTATAAGAATAGTATTATAAAAATTTTGTCTGCGCTATGCAGTCTTGAAGAATACATATTTCCGATCTCGCAGTATTAATTTTAGCCTTGAAGACCGACAGCCAGTATTCATTGCAGTTCAGTATAGTGTACGAGTATATTACAGTACAGTGCCGGATTAACAGTAAAACAGTGCTACAGACCCCTTATGACCACGATATACACTCTCAAGTATAGAAGTGAAGCATGGATCTGTCAAAAGGAGTTTGAAATAAGAATAAATGCAGCAGTAATCAGATCTCTTTGAAAAATGTGAGGTAAATCGTAATATGATAAAGTGTCAAATGCAAATATAAGAAGTGAATTCAGTACGAATGATAGGGTAATAACATGGTTTAGACACTTGAAAGAAAGAATGAAGGAAAAGTGGTTAAAAAGGTATATGTTAACGTTGTAAACGGAATAAGAAATAGAGGAAAACCCAAGAAAAAGTTACATATTTAGTCAATCAATATTAAACGTCGTGCGTGCATGAGATGATGTATGAATGTTAAGTAGCGAGATAATTTTATCAGCAATTAACAGTGTGGTGGTATTATATTTTTGCCTACATCTTCGGGGAGACGGCATGATGTTTAGTTACTTGTGAAAAATTGTGGTTTTTTTTTACAACAGGTCGTTTGAATCTAATGACTGTATACGATTTGTTTTTGAGCTATTTATATTGAATCTCATAACATGTGATAGGTAGCTAATCTATCGTCAATTTATTGTCACTTGTATTCTACACCAGATCAAAGATAATGTGACAATCACACAGCTATCGCCGGGAATCGAACCAAGGACCTCCGATATGGTAGTCAGAGCTCTTACAATTCTGCCACGAAGGTCGTCTCTTGGTGACATTTGCTACAGGCCCCGCGTCGACTTAATCTGGTATTTACCAGTAGTTAAATTATGTAATTAAACAAATCTACGCCGTAAATATTCAAACACTGCGATTTAATACAACATTTTGAATGTGTACAAATACTTGTAGACGAATACTGGATTTTATTTACCCATTGCGGGTTATCAATGTGGTGGTATTAAAATTTTGCCTACTTCTTCGGGGAGACGGCATGATGTTTAGTTACCTGTGAAAATTTGTGTTTTTTTTTTTATACAACAGGTCGTTTGAATCTAATGACTGTATAAAAATTTTCAGACATGGTGGTCATAAGAAAGATGGAATGGGGATGTTGTAATTACATAAAGCGTGCGCTTAACCCAACCACTGACAGGTCATAAGTCCTGTAAACACCTCGATCTTCGTCTCCATTGAGATAAAATTAATGATAACCCGCAATGGGTAAATAAAATCCAGTATTCGTAGACATTGTAAGTATTTGTATACATTCAAAATGTTGTATAAAACAAAAACTGGTCCAAGTTAGCATATAAATTGGAGTGACATTTCCAGGCGTTATCTAAGCAGTGCGTTAATGGCCGTAGCCTTTCACATTGCGTTATAAAGATCTTCTGCTTAATGCTTAAATCAAATTTTCATAGATGGCGCATTGAAACTGACATGTGAATTGTGGTGTTGGATACTAACATATATACAATAGGGTGTCCCTTATATGGGCAAAATTTTTTTTTTTTGGATTATTGAAACGCATACCCCCTAATTGTGTTTAATAGTCTACTAGTTACCCAAATACAGAATTTCAACTTCCTACGTTAATTCTAACCCGTGCCGACTTGCCCTCAAAGGTTTAGAAAATAGGTGATTTAAGTGTCTCTTAAATGTAGTTGTAGATGATCACTTAAAACCATTATGTTAGATAAATATTGATGAAAACACATATTTATAAAATGCTTTTCATGTAATTATCAAAAAAATCCAAATTTATATTTGTTTACTTGAATATTTCCTCTTCAAAGTCTCTTTTTTTACAGTCTGGGTAAATTTTTCTATGTTCTTGCACACAACATAATATAAACTGCTTATGTTCTTCATCTGCGGTAGTCAAATCATGAAAGTCTGTCATTAGATTAACAGCTCTTTTAGCTGTGTCATTAAATGCTTTTAAGCTAGTAACCTTATTTTTAGCTTCCACAAACGCCGCGCTGTCTTTCTATGAAGATACAATTTCTTGAAGGAAACTACTATCAAGTCTCAATTGTGAAAATAAACCTTTACTCTTGACAGAAACAAAATCACTCAAAAATTTCCATAAAACAAGATAACAAATACTTGTAGTACCTATAAATAAAACAAATAAGTTCTAAATTAAATACCAGATTAAACACTACTTACGTACCGTATAGAGAGCCAGACATATGTTCCTTCCATGGAATATATTTCTTTCCCGAATCACGAAAACTTTATTTTTGTAAGTTTTCTACAATGTTTCCTTAAGTCTGCTCATCAATGCTGTCCTCAAAAATTAAAAGGACGGCTATTTCCTCTGACAAGTACCACAAATGTTGACTGAACTTGTTTAAAGCCGCTTTGGAAATTGTCAACTTCTTCGTAATCTTTTAAGGTCTTTCAAAAACAAAAATCTTGATTCGAAGCTTTTATCGCCAAACTACATTCAAGTCAGAGCTTTACATAAACTGCCACAATAAATAAACAAACATCTCGTAAAGCTTGTTTGTCCTAAGCGCATATTTTAAACTGGGACTGCAGCAAAAGTATTTTTAAGGAGTAAATAGCTCTTGCCATCCATCGTGCTTGATGCATTGGGCCAGCAGGTCTGATTTTTATTTTATTTTCATTGCCTCCACCCAGTAAAACAACAGCAAGCTCAATGAGTTCTCTATAATCATCTCGTACAATCGATTTTGCGATTCAAACGCACTTTTGAGCATCAGTTTTCATATATGATGGCGGCCAGCAAAGAGTAACAAATCTCTTTCTAGTTTTTGCACACAAGTTCCGTTCAAGCATCCTGTATAAGATGCTGTCGTATCACAGCACATTCAAGAGCATCGGCGTGTGCAATATCAAATAAATGATCTAATTCAAGTTGAAAGTTCTCTTTGCGGAGCCTATGTAAGTCCTGAATCTTCTTGCTATTTTTTGCAGTTCTCGTCAGACCTGATAAAGATCCACAAATTTCTGAACATAATTAAGAACATCTCTGGTAGGTATTCTTGCCTTTTTTCTGAATATATTTCACTCCAGAATGAGAAGATTTGCGCTTTCATTAACAGTCAAATTAACTTCACGTATGTTGAAAAATAGAACTGCGAGAACTTGACTATTAGATAGTTGTTAACACCTGTTATTTGGTGATTTACTTTACCAACCAAGAAAATACTTTTTATATTGCTTTTTAGTTCCACTGACATCTTCGAAATATAAAACAATCCGTGGTAACTACCCGACAAGCCGAAAATAAATGATAATAACAACGACAACGCGCCGCTCCTATGACGCAATTTGTATGGGACATCTTTACGCGCAAGTCGGCACGGGTTACACTGTTCCGAATAAGGAAAAAATTTGGTTTCGGATGTTTTAGGCCCAAATGAATAAAACAATAGCCTATGCATTGTAAAATTAAAACTTTGAAAAATAAGGGACACCCTAATATACAACTTCCAAAAATTTGTCAGACATGGTGGTCATAAGAAAGGTGGAATGGGGAATGTTTTAATTACATTAAGCGTGCGCTTAACCCAACCAATGACAGGTCATAAGTCCTGTAAACACCTCGATCACCATATTCAGTTTCCTGTTTGCATCTTCGTCTCTATTGAGATAAAATTAATCTACGATTTAAATTCACTTCCGACCAACTGTGTTAGAGAAACGCAGATTAATATACACAAGTGCTTGAATTTACCTTTCTTTTCCTCAATAACCTATTAGTACATAGTGGCAATGCTGGGGTATTTCTTAATCATATCTAATTAAAACAATTTTTTTTTTGGAGTTTACTTCTTAAGAATTACGAGAATTTCACTTAAACACGTTGAACAAATATACCAGCTATTTCTAACTAACTAACTAACTAACCATCACGCCGTCTCCCAGAAAGGGTAGGCAGAAAGAATGGACTGTCACACTTTTACTCATACGGCACTCCATCCTTCTCTTTTCGCCCCGCGGGAGACGCGGTGTGATGGGTTGCAAACCTCATCGCCACCAATAGGCATCTCCCGCGCACACTTCGATCGTCCAACACCCACAAAATAAATCTAAAACAAATAATATAAAATATAATACAATGATATAAAATAAAATAACAAAATAATAATAATTTAACTCAAAATGTTATTTTTAGATGGTGCACATATTGTCTATTTAATTTATGTTCCACGCATCCACCGTTTTTTTAATTTAGCACATAATGTAATAACACATAATGTTTGTTTCGATGTTGCACATGTTGATATGGACGATCCGGACTTTTGTGTTTATTTAATTTATGTTACACGTATCCACCGTTTTTAAATTAGCTGTAATTAGGCACTTAACCAGCAAGAACTTCAAAATAATATTGAAGAAATTATTCAAATTGTCATTTGAACAAATGAAAAAATATTTTTACACCTGTCAAAATTCTTTATAAAAACGACAAAACTAATAATCCCCATTTATTTCACGAGAATTAATTATTCTATAATATAATATTATAATTCCTAGGTTGATGGTTTCCTACCATTTTAATGATCTCTCTTCTCTGGTTTCAATCCTGGGATTGGTTTGCAGCAATTCCCTCCATTATTCTCTTCCATTTTTCCCTGTCTTGTGCGGCTCTTTTGAGATCTGCATATGATGAGCAGCGTACGTCCACCAACAGGTCCTCCAGGTACTCTCGGCGTGGGCGTCCCCTAGAGTTTGTCCCCTCGATCATACCTTCCATTATGGCATGCAAGAGACCTTCTTGACGTATTACATGGCCGATCCATCTTGCACGCCTTTCGGACAAGGTCCTGAGCAGGTGCCTTCCTCCTTTGATTCCTTGAAGAACTTCCTCATTCGTGATGTGGTCTCTCCAGGAAATTCCAAAGAGTCTTCTATAGGACCACATCTCAAAAGCCTCTTGTCTCCTCTTATCCCTTTCGGATAGGCACCATGTCTCGCAGCCGTACATCAAGACACTCCATACATAGGTCTTGATGAGGAGTATTCTCAGTTTTAGGTCTATATTATTTGATTCTATTATTTTCGACCTTTTATTAAATGCAAGCCTAGCCTGATGTACTCGTATACGGCTGTCGACCTCGCTCTTAGACCGACCGTCCCATGTTTTAATGATATATTTCTGGATATATTTAAGGGAGCAGATGATAATTAATAATAATAAATAATTATATGCTAACTTTTAAAGCGCCGTTTTTGTGATGTAATCACCTCAAGGTTAACACCGCATTAAGACGTGTTTTTAATCTAAATGTAAACGCTGCATCTAATTGATATTCGCGATCGATTAGAAAGTATAATAGAACAAATATGCAAGTTTTAAATTGGGTATGAAATGTGAAAAATATGTTTTTTCAGCTTAGATCTGAAGTCTGTCGGATCATTTATGCATCTGAGATGTGAAAAAAGATTGTTCCAAGCTGATGGACCGGCTACCGCAAACGCTCGATCCCCTAAATTTGTACTAGGGCAACGCTTTGCCTCAACTTATATTCCTATTGCCGAGGAATTTGCCGAGCAAAGTGTGGATTTCCTTGTATTAAGGCTGTCTGTTATACTGAGTTCGGATATATAGTTTGGAGCCATTCCATGTATCGCTTTGAAGACTGTCCAGCAGAGTTTATACTGGATTCTTTCTGGACTCTTAAGCCAGTGAAGTTCTTTGAGATGTTGTGTTATGATGGCAGTAGGCTGCTTTAATCAATTGTAAGCAGTTTTAAGGCAGTTATTGTTTAACATTATTTCAAAACTTAGTATATTTTCCGTTTATTTCTTCATGTCAACGGCAAGCTATCATAGTATTTGTAGATATCATTAGCTCTACCTCACCACATTCACATTTGATATACTCTGGGCAAATCGCTTACACAAAAATATTAAAAGGTTCACACTTTTCTATTTCATTAGATTTTTAAGAAACATATGATTAGTAATCTTTTGAAAAGTTTATTTATGTTCCGTATGGGAATCTTCGAAACAGATTGCTTTATCTTCCAACATACAGAACCAACTTACTTGTGGTGATCCCGGTGGTATAAGCAATTAAATAGATGAACAAGATTCTTTCGGAATTTACAATTTTTTATGCCAATGATATATTTAGGAAAATACTCTTAAAAATGGAGAATATCCAGCATCATTAGAATCGAGCTTGTTCTTGTGTTTTAAAGTCTATAAACTCTTTTAAAGTGACGATTTAAATTCTTATATGTTTGGTGCGAGTATATCCATTTAGTAATATTACATTAAATTACTGAAAACAAAATATTTAAAATTGTTTTAAACTGTTTTACTATACATAAAATTAATGAGAATAGCATTCACAAATACGTTAATAAAAAATAATGTTTTTTTTAAGTATAAAACTAACTAACTAAGAATGGAATGCCACACTTTTCTTTCTGGACATATTACTTTCACTTCCTCAATATTCATACATTGTGTCATGCACGCGCGTTGATCTCTGACTCCTCACGTGGCCGACATTCAATATTTTATTTATTTGATTGTGCCACGTTTTGTTCTGTCTTCCTCAATTACTAGTTCCATTTACATCGTAAACATACTCGTATACACTTTTAACCATTCTTTCTTAATTTTTTCTTTCCATGTGTCCAAACCATTTTAATTATCTTTTTTTAATATATATTTCGTTAAATTCCACTTAGGTTTATGACTTTCACCGATTTCGGGGGCTCGTTGCCTTTTGGTAACCATAATATCTTTTTAACCAGAAGTTTGCATTAAGCTGCCGAAACCAGTCGCAGCCATAAACCAAAGTGGTTTATGGCTGCGATTGGTTTTGGTTATTAATAGGAATGAAATCGTCAGTTATTTATAGGAATGGTTTCGGTAATTAATTGGAATGAAATCGTCTGTTCGCTAGAAGTTTTAATAAATTTTATGGGAATGACATATTTCGCCTTCATAAGGCATTATCAAATGTTCATACATTTAACATTTGGTAATGTCTTCGCACGGCGAAACATTAAATTTCCATAAAATATAATAATACTTCCAGAAAATTGACGTTTTCATTCGTATTAAATGTCCATATTCATTATTAATATTATTATATTATTTTAATCGTCTGTTTTCTTGACATTTTATTGTATTTAATGGGATCAACATATTTTATCTTGATAAGATATTATCGAATGTTTTTTATTTATTTAACTAAATAAATATATGAACAACAAAAATCTTTATAATGAATACCATGATGTACATTTTCGAATAACATTTTTTTTACAAATACGTAACTTTTATTAACCTTTTCCTTACTGTGATAAAATAAAAACGCGCGTTCCTGTGTTGGGTAGTCAGTACCCAATCAAAAATTAGCGATTTTAAATCTAAAAAATAAGACCATTCATTGCTAATCCCCTTAATTAATTATAATTGTAGTAAAAAAATATAATAAAATATAATAAAAATATATAGATTTGTTTGATAAAATAAATATATAAAAAAAACATCTGGCAACGCTCACGGGATGGGCATAGATCCACTCTGGTTGCAAGCCCGAGAGCTACTGCCGCCGACTGCTGGGCAGTGAGATCATTGAGCTCCTCGCGCTTCCACAGTAAAGTATGCAAGAGTGGGATGCGAATATAGTGTCGCGCACTCAGCGCTACGAATTTCGTTTCCGAAATCACAAAATATCTCGGATATACCTACCCGATAAATTTTGATTATTATTAATATTATTTTTTTAATCAATGCATAAATATATTATGAAGGAATACCTAAAATCTGAACCTTATATTTATTATATTTATAAAGATATTGATGGTTATAAGAAGCAACGTGTAGAAGATACCCATCACAGGGAAGGGAGGGTTAAGTAAGAATATTCATGAACACAACGGTTAAAAGTGGTATCTGAACAAAATCAATTTTAAAATGCAAATAAACAAGTTATAAATGCACAGCCATCATACCGATGCGTCATATTTCCGTCTGTTCTCATGTAAGACTGTGTAAAATGTTGTTCTCTTGCCAATATTTATAAAACTTTACTGATTTGTTTATAAAATTTTGGTAAGTTATATAAATACTCGTATATTCTTCTATTTTAAACATACGTGCCATTTATAAAATTTAGTATATATTGTACATAATAAATAGGTATGAAAACGTCTGTTCTCTAGAAGTTTTAATAAATGTTATGGAATGACATTTTTCGCCTTCCTAAGGCTTTATCAAATGTTCATACAATTAACATTTGGTAATGCCTTCGACGGAGAAACATTTAATTCCCATAAAATATAATAAAACTTCCAGAAAACGGACGTTTTCATTCGTATTAAATATCCATATGGATTATTAACATTATTTTATTATTTCAATCGTATTTTTTCTGGATATTTTATTGTATTAAATAGGAATAAATTATTTTACCTTGCTTAGGCATTATAAAGATTTATTTTGGAACGTTTATGCTTTTGTTATATCAAATATTATGATTCAATTTCAAATATAAAATGATAATAAATTGGGGTTCAGGTAATTTTTTACAACAAAGGAAATAAATCAACGATTGGACTTGACTTTAAATTTATTTCATTATTTATAATATTTTCTTTATTTTTAATCGCTTTTAACATCTGTCAGATCATGTAAACAATTTTGTAATATTTTAAATGTGTATCACTGAAGAAGGATTGGTTGTCCGAAACATGTCTATGTAATTTTTTTTTTGTTTAATGTTAGTGTTGTATATACAAAGTATATTAAAAAAAAACGAGAAATAAAGCACCTACAACACAAACTATTATTATTTTATAATATATTATTTGTTTTAGATTTATTTTGTGGGTGTTGGACTATCAAAGTGTGCGCGGGAGATGCCTATTGGTGGCGATGAGGTTCGCAACCCATCACAACGCGTCTCCCGCGGAAAGAAAAGAGAAGGATGGAGTGCCGCATCGATGGTTAGTTAGTTAGTTAGTTAGTTAGTTAGTTAATTACAACACAAACTATGGCGAACATTGAAGGAACTGTGTAAATTATTTTTAATAAATTAAGTTAACAAAACAGTTTCATAAATTCTCCCATTAACAAATGGTTAAAACAATTTTTTTGGTTAGTAATTTTGGTGTTTAATTCCAGCCAATATAGAGAAAAAACATGTTTTACCAGAAATCTACGCTAATTGAAGTGTCCGTATTGTTCATTGTGTCATTTGGAACTTTGAGTACACAAACTCCAATAGAAGATGCGAAAAGAAATAAAGAAAACATCGATGGAGAAATTTCATCACCGGAAGAAATAGACGAAAGAGAAGAAAATACATCCAAAAATTTAACTGGTGCAGAGTATGAGTTTGAAGCTAACGTCTACACTTCAACAAAAGGTTTTCAATGCATTGAGAATTTTGGAAATGCTACCGGATTCAGGGTAATTGTTTAAACTATATAATAGCATTGAGTTACTTATGTCTGTAATATTTTACATTCTAAAATTTTTTTTCGTAATTTCACAAATAAGGATTTGTCTGTGTAAAACAGGTCTGCAACATTAGCGTGAATTGTGAAAATCTTTTATAAGAATATGATTTTGTATATTTAAGAATATATAAATGCTTCATTTAAAGTTGTCATCGCCAACAAAAGCCTATCCAAAAAAGCTAAAATGGCATTGCACACAATAGCGGTACTCCCATAGAAGCCCAGAAGCCCGGCTTGCGTAAGAAATTTTGAATCAAAACTCCCAAATCGAAGTAATAATGCTCTTGCATAAACCAACAACCCACCAAATCTCCTTCCAACAATGTTCCCATCAGACGTAAGAGGAATAACCATAAGAGCTGAACCTCTGTAAGCCAGAAGAGGTTTTGATTCAAAATTTCTTACGCAAGCCGGGCTTCTGTGCTTCTATGGGAGTACCGCCACTGATTGCACAATAGTGTTCTAATCCTGACTCTTGTGTATTTAAGTGAATCATGGAACTTGCAAAGTATAGATGAAAGTTGAATAATTGAATAAATACAGTAGAAATAAGATCTTTAAGATGAATGTGTAGAAAATCTATGTATGATAGAGTGTCGAATGCAAATGTGAGAAGTGAATGCAGTGCAAATAAAAGTGTAATGAACCAAATAATGAAATGATCATTTAGATGGTTTAAACCCATCGAAATAATTATGAATAATGTAAAATGTGTTTTTTTTAAAGGTATACAAATTTAAAAAAAACACATCAAAATAATGTCTATGATAATGGCTTTATTTAAAAAATTATTTTATGCCATTATTGTTTAAATATAATTTTGGGCACATGAGCACCACGGCTAGCTTGAATGAAGCGCAATCGTGAAGTCCAATGTTCGACAACTTTATCAAGCAAATGGTTAAAATGACAAAACGTATTTACTACAAATCAACTATCAAATTGACAGTCTGTAGAAACAATGTTGCCAGTTTAAAAACCAAACCTCTAAAAAAACACCCTATATCTATATGTTTCTTATATACCCTATATATCTTTGTATTATGTTTATTCTCAAAATGTGCCCAAAATATTCCAGTTTCATGCGTTTAACTTCAAAATATATTTTTAAATAGGATTTGAATATTATTTTGAAAGCCGTGTCCACGTTTTCATCCAATATAGCGTGTTTTTTTACTTATATCTCAATAGAGACGAAGAAACAAACTGGAAACTGACTATGGATGATCAAGGTGTTTACAGGACTTATGACCTGTCATTGGTTGGGTTAAGCGCACGCTTTATGTAATTACAACATTCCCCATTCCACCATTGTTATGATCATGTATGATACATTTTTGGAAGTTGTATATATACTCCAAATCCATACTTATTTTCACGTGGCAGTTCCAGTTAGCCATCTATGTAGATTTGATTGTACTAATTAATTTTTTAGATTAATCTATACAATCCATCCACTAACGCCATCTATGAAGAATGATTGTTTTAGCATTTAGCAAACTACTTTATTAACACAATGCGAAGAGGCTACCGCCTCCTATCGCTCTGTTAGAAGTCGCCTGGAGTATCCACTCCTATTTTATACGCCAAATAATTGACCAGAATATTTACAAATATTTGTGAAATGTATACTTATATCTGTATACGAATCCTGGATTTTCACCTGTGGGTGGTTAATTTAAATTTTTTAATTATATCTCAATAGAGACGAAGAAACAAACTGGAAACTGACTATGGATGATCAAGGTGTTTACAGGACTTATGACCTGTCATTGGTTGGGTTAAGCGCACGCTTTATGTAATTACAACATTCCCCATTCCACCATTGTTATGATCATGTATGATACATTTTTGGAAGTTGTATATATACTCCAAATCCATACTTATTTTCACGTGGCAGTTCCAGTTAGCCATCTATGTAGATTTGATTGTACTAATTAATTTTTTAGATTAATCTATACAATCCTTCCACTAACGCCATCTATGAAGAATGATTGTTTTAGCATTTAGCAAACTACTTTATTAACACAATGCGAAGAGGCTACCGCCTCCTATCGCTCTGTTAGAAGTCGCCTGGAGTATCCACTCCTATTTTATACGCCAAATAATTGACCAGAATATTTACAAATATTTGTGAAATGTATACTTATATCTGTATACGAATCCTGGATTTTCACCTGTGGGTGGTTAATTTAAATTTTTAATTATATCTCAATAGAGACGAAGAAACAAACTGGAAACTGACTATGGATGATCAAGGTGTTTACAGGACTTATGACCTGTCATTGGTTGGGTTAAGCGCACGCTTTATGTAATTACAACATTCCCCATTCCACCATTGTTATGATCATGTATGATACATTTTTTGGAAGTTGTATATATACTCCAAATCCATACTTATTTTCACGTGGCAGTTCCAGTTAGCCATCTATGTAGATTTGATTGTACTAATTAATTTTTTAGATTAATCTATACAATCCTTCCACTAACGCCATCTATGAAGAATGATTGTTTTAGCATTTAGCAAACTACTTTATTAACACAATGCGAAGAGGCTACCGCCTCCTATCGCTCTGTTAGAAGTCGCCTGGAGTATCCACTCCTATTTTATACGCCAAATAATTGACCAGAATATTTACAAATATTTGTGAAATGTATACTTACATCTGTATACGAATCCTGGATTTTCACCTGTGGGTGGTTAATTTAAATTTTTAATTATATCTCAATAGAGACGAAGAAACAAACTGGAAACTGATATGGATGATCAAGGTGTTTACAGGACTTATGACCTGTCATTGGTTGGGTTAAGCGCACGCTTTATGTAATTACAACATTCCCCATTCCACCATTGTTATGATCATGTATGATACATTTTTGGAAGTTGTATATATACTCCAAATCCATACTTATTTTCACGTGGCAGTTCCAGTTAGCCATCTATGTAGATTTGATTGTACTAATTAATTTTTTAAGATTAATCTATACAATCCATCCACTAACGCCATCTATGAAGAATGATTGTTTTAGCATTTAGCAAACTACTTTATTAACACAATGCGAAGAGGCTACCGCCTCCTATCGCTCTGTTAGAAGTCGCCTGGAGTATCCACTCCTATTTTATACGCCAAATAATTGACCAGAATATTTACTAATATTTGTGAAATGTATACTTATATCTGTATACGAATCCTGGATTTTCACCTGTGGGTGGTTAATTTAAATTTTTAATTGTATCTCAATAGAGACGAAGAAACAAACTGGAAACTGAATATGGATGATCAAGGTGTTTACAGGACTTATGACCTGTCATTGGTTGGGTTAAGCGCACGCTTTATGTAATTACAACATTCCCCATTCCACCATTGTTATGATCATGCATGATACATTTTTTGGAAGTTGTATATATGCTCCAAATCCATACATATCTTCACGTGGCAGTTCCAGTTAGCCATCTATGTAGATTTGATTGTACTAATTAATTTTTTAAGATTAATCTATACAATCCATCCACTAACGCCATCTATGAAGAATGATTGTTTAGCATTTAGCAAACTACTTTCTTAACACAATGCGAAGAGGCTACCGCCTCCTATCGCACTGTTAGAAGTCGCCTGGAGTATCCACTCCTATTTTATACGCCAAATAATTGACCAGAATATTTACAAATATTTTGTGAAATGTATACTTACATCTGTATACGAATCCTGGATTTTCACCTGTGGGTGGTTAATTAAAATTTTTTAATTGTATCTCAATAGAGACGAAGAAACAAACTGGAAACTGAATATGGATGATCAAGGTGTTTACAGGGACTTGGTGACCGTCATTGTTGTTAAGTGCACGCTTTATGTAATTACAACATTCCCATTCCACCATTGTTATGGATCATGTATGATACATTTTTGGAAGTTGTATATATACTCCCAAATCCATATTTATATTTTCACGTGGCAGTTCCAGAAGTTAGCCATCTATGTAGATTTGATTGTACTAATTAATTTTTAGATTAATCTATACAATCCTTCCAATTAACGCCATCTATGAAGAATGATTGTTTTAGCATTTAGTACATTTTATTAACATTAATGCGAAGAGGCTACCGCCTCCCTATCGCTCTGTTAGAAGTCGCCTGGAGTATCCACTCCTATTTTATACGCCAAATAATTGACCAGAATATTTACAAATATTTGTGAAATGTATACTTATATCTGTATACGAATCCTGGATTTTCACCTGTGGGTGGTTAATTTTAAATTTTTAATTATATCTCAATAGAGACGAAGAAACAAACTGGAAACTGACTATGGATGATCAAGGTGTTTACAGGACTTATGACCTGTCATTGGTTGGGTTAAGCGCACGCTTATGTAATTACAACATTCCCCATTCCACCATTGTTATGATCATGTATGATACATTTTTTTTGGAAGTTGTATATATACTCCAAATCCATACTTATTTTCACGTGGCAGTTCCAGTTAGCCATCTATGTAGATTTGATTGTACTAATTAATTTTTTAGATTAATCTATACAATCCATCCACTAACGCCATCTATGAAGAATGATTGTTTTTTTAGCATTCAGCAAACTACTTTATTAACACAATGCGAAGAGGCTACCGCCTCCTATCGCTCTGTTAGAAGTCGCCTGGAGTATCCACTCCTATTTTATACGCCAAATAATTGACCAGAATATTTACAAATATTTGTGAAATGTATACTTATATCTGTATACGAATCCTGGATTTTCACCTGTGGGTGGTTAATTTAAAAATTTTAATTATATCTCAATAGAGACGAAGAAACAAACTGGAAACTGACTATGGATGATCAAGGTGTTTACAGGACTTATGACCTGTCATTGGTTGGGTTAAGCGCACGCTTTATGTAATTACAACATTCCCCATTCCACCATTGTTATGATCATGTATGATACATTTTTGGAAGTTGTATATATACTCCAAATTCATACTTATTTTCACGTGGCAGTTCCAGTTAGCCATCTATGTAGATTTGATTGTACTAATTAATTTTTTAGATTAATCTATACAATCCTTCCATTAACGCCATCTATGAAGAATGATTGTTTAGCATTTAGCAAACTACTTTATTAACACAATGCGAAGAGGCTACCGCCTCCTATCGCACTGTTAGAAGTCGCCTGGAGTATCCACTCCTATTTTATATGCCAAATAATTGACCAGAATATTTACAAATATTTGTGAAATGTATACTTATATCTGTATACGAATCCTGGATTTTCACCTGTGGGTGGTTAATTTAAAATTTTAATTATATCTCAATAGAGACGAAGAAACAAACTGGAAACTGACTATGGATGATCAAGGTGTTTACAGGACTTATGACCTGTCATTGGTTGGGTTAAGCGCACGCTTTATGTAATTACAACATTCCCCATTCCACCATTGTTATGATCATGTATGATACATTTTTGGAAGTTGTATATATACTCCAAATCCAAACATATCTTCACGTGGCAGTTCCAGTTAGCCATCTATGTAGATTTGATTGTACTAATTAATTTTTTAAGATTAATCTATACAATCCTTCCACTAACGCCATCTATGAAGAATGATTGTTTAGCATTTAGCAAACTACTTTATTAACACAATGCGAAGAGGCTACCGCCTCCTAGCGCACTGTTAGAAGTCGCCTGGAGTATCCACTCCTATTTTATACGCCAAATAATTGACCAGAATATTTACAAATATTTGTGAAATGTATACTTATATCTGTATACGAATCCTGGATTTTCACCCGTGGGTGGTTAAT
>JAHDVF020000505.1:0-90262 GCA_022606425.2 Lepidostoma basale | reverse complement strand
AGTATTAGTATCCAACACAATTACAGGATACGATGTATATCCTTTATATAGAAGATCAGCAGAAAATGGTGGTAAATTAGCAACTAAACAAAAGAGAAACGGTGACATCGAAGTAGACAATCGGTGGGTTGTTCCATATTCGCCATTGCTATCAAAAACATATAAAGCGCACATTAATGTAGAAAACTGTAATTCCTTTAAATGTATCAAAAAAAATTGTAAGTACGTTAAAAAATGCAATTTTTGTTGTGCATCCAGAAAGAAGTGAAAATGAGTGAGGAAATCACACAGCATCAGGTTGGAAGATAACTAAGCAGCAATGAAGCTGTATGGCAAGCTTTCATTTCCCATTCATTAACGATTTCTGGTTGTTGTTCACTTAGCGGTACATCTAGAAAGTGAATGCGTTTATTTCACAGCTGCAAATGTACCTGAATTCAATGGCTACACAACTGCTTTCTTCCTGTTATGTCAAAATGACGCGTTTGCAAAAATATTGCTGTATTGGAAGTGTCTACGTATTATACATTAAATGCGAACAGAAAATCATTTGAACAATGCAAGCGCGGAGGGCGATTCGACCTGGCATTTTCAAAGAAACTATGATAAGCGGACCACACCGTGCATCCCAATCAAGATGAATATTCTTTTTTACGCATGTTGTTGGTAAATGTATCCGGTCCGACGCCTTTCCAACAATTGAGAATTGTCAATGGTGTTTCACATGCTACCCACGGTGCATGTAAAGCTCTAAAGTTATTGGAGAATGACTGACACTGCGATGTATGCATTGATGACGCGTGCTACACGTCACACCCAAATCAAATTAACCTATAGTTTGCAATAATACTGACCGCCTGCTTTCCTTCATCTCGATCAGAGTTATGGGAGAAATATAAATTGCACATGGCCGAAGATATTCTTGGTCGAATATGTATGGGAAATTCAAATATGAACATGGATTTCACAGCAGAAATCTAAAACGAAGCATTTATAATGATTGAAGATTTGTGCTTGGGAATCACTCACAAATCTCTCGATAAATTGGGAATGCCACCACCGAACTGATCTGGTGGTATTTCATGATAGATAAGCCAAGAGGAACAGATAAAACGTTCCTAATTTGATTGATTCTGAGAGCAATTAGATCCTAAAATCATATAGCCTTAGCCCTTGCGTTATCCGGAATAGACGCGACATTGTTACCAAGTGGAAGAACTGTTCATTTCGCTTTGAAATTGCCATTGAAAACGCAATTGATTGAAACTCTTGCATGCAACATTTTAAAAGCATCTGGAATTGGGAAAGTATTGCAGAAATCCAAACATATTTTTAAGAATCAATGCACAATTGCACACATAAAAAACACTCAAGGCTCTTAATCAATCATTGTAAGATTTGCGTGGAAACATTAGACCATTTGGAAACGCATTAATATTACTTGCAGGAGATTTTAAGGAAACATTACCTGTAAATCCTTAATCGACGTCAGAGAATGAAATAATGCTTGCCTGAAATAGCCTTATTTGTGAAGACACGTAAAAACATTGAAAATAACTACAAATATGCGTGTTCAGCTGCCAAATAATCAATCGGTTGAAATTTTCTTACATCAATTACCGGAAATTGGAAACCGAAAGGTGCCAGTTGATCTAACTTCAGGACAAATTTCATTGCCTCGTAACATCTGCAATTTAGCGACATCAAACGAAGCGGTACGACTTCCAATGAGTTTCCGCTTGTATGGCATTTTGTCAACCTAAAACCAAAATTTAACAAATTTATGTAATATTATTTTAACATAATTCAGTGATATAAATTTAGAAATAAAATTTGATTTTTAATTTTATTGGCTACATGGTATAATACAACTTGTATTTTAAAAACTAATTAACCCTCCAGTATAATACAACTTGTATTTTAAAAACTAATTAAAATCATGACGCAACAATGGCCGGGTCGTTTTTTCATGTAGTCAAACATAACCTAAAATAATACGTAAGTAAAACGATATTTAATTTCTTCTCTATAATTTATAACTACAGCTTTGAAATATGTAATGCGGAAATATAATCTGCATTCATTTCAACGGCAAAATAGAATAACCTGAAGATATATATATGAATTTGAAATATAAATATTAACTTACAAAATATTGCGACGCAATCGAAAGTTTCGATTCGAAACATATCAGATGACAGCTCAGAGACCACGTGATCAATCGAACGGCTAGAAGTAATTAATAACGAAAACAAAGTTTCGTTTATAATTTGAACTGCGATCAATTTGAACGATGCCGTAAATACACCCAATATATATTAAAGGAATCCAATTAAAGTCGTTCATAACCTCAAAATGACACTCACGTAAAAATTAACAAATAATTTGAACTGCGATCAATTTGAACGATGCCGTAAATACACCCAATATATATTAAAGGAATCCAATTAAAGTCGTTCATAACCTCAAAATGACACTCACGTAAAAATTAACAAATAATTTGAACTGCGATCAATTTGAACGATGGCGTAAATACACCCAATATATATTAAAGAAATATAATTAAAGTCGTTCATAACCTCAAAATGACACTCACGTAAAAATTATACTCGCTATAATTTAGAAGCACCTGTCTGCATTAATGTACATAACCAATTATTTTAGTACGTAATAAGTAAAACGTATTAAGTATTATACATCCCAAAGTAAAACGCAATATATTGGACTGTCAGAAAGAAAAACACATTGTTGCCACTACACAAAATTACATGGAGACTGAATTCTCTCCAGACCATGTCAAACGAATATAGACTCAAAAGATTGATACTCGGTGATACGAACATTAAGGTCTATATTCGTTTGCACTACGAAAATTTTCAATTAATTGATTAATTTATAAAGTTAATTAGAGCTCGATTAATAACAAAAATATGCCTATGACGACCGCTGAATTCCAATTAGTCCATTCTCCAAATTCCAAAAGGATCAGCTCAGGAATAACCTCAGAAATAGTCCACACACACCCGGAAGATCGCCTTTTATTTATATAGATAGATAGATAGATAACAACACTTTTATTATGAGACACCACTACTACTAGTTTCGAACACGAAGTGTTCTTCTTCAGGGTAGTTTATGTACTAAAGTTATAAACACAGATTAAAGTTAAGGAACAAGAAAGGTAATGGGGAGGGGGAAAGAGAAAGTTAACAGGTAGATGTCTTCTCCTTAATTGGGAAAGGCCAGTTTAGTGGGAATATAATTAGTATAGGGTTATAAGAACACTTCGTGTTCAAAACTAGTAGTAGTGGTGTCTCATAATAAAAGTGTTGTTATACAAAATAAAAAGAAGTTTTTTTTATTAAAAACATTATTTAAAATGTCAACACAAAGTAAACTTCAAGAAGAATTATTCTTCAATAATATATAATATATCTAACATATCAGTCAAATGTTTTAACGAAATCTAGCGCAGGTTCATCTTGAAACCTAAAGATTTTTAAGCATTTAGATAATTTTATCATCTTTGCATTGTATTTAATATTAAAATGATAAAAAATCAAGAAAAATTAAAAAAAAAAATACTATGATAGTTGTAAGAAAAATGTTTTTGTTGTTGTTTATAACTTAATTTATCGAATAAAAAAACAGTGTTTATGTACATAAATGGCATTATTTAAAACAATATATTAGTCGGGCACGCCATTGGTTAGACTACTACTCTCCGCTGAACTGTGAGAAATCTCTTCAAATCTTTATTTATATACATCGTAAAGAATCTATGTAGTGGGAAAATTGAATCCCTGGCAAAATATGAAACAGTCGATCAATCTATACATGACAATGATATAAAATGAATTTTGGGGAATTCTCAGCAGTTCATATCGGATAAGTGAGTATTAAGGGGTTAACGGAACAGGCACTTCAAGTAACAACTTCTGGGTTGCTGTCGCCATTTTATTTCTCACGATTCAAACGGGATCAACGAACCTGGAGAGGTGTGCGTGGTTTCCCTTCCAGAAATACTACATCATGTTTTTATGGTCAAGCTGTTCGTAGTCGGGTAAGCGTGGATATTGAACGAGAAAGTATCAGTGAGAGTGGCGATGGACAGGGAGCAGTGGCGTGCTTTGGAAGTGGCCTACCTTCAGCTGTGTGTCGTTTAAGATTATATAATTATAGATTTATATTTTGATGTTTCTATCAACTAAAACCAAAATAGGGGACGCCAACCTAAAGGACCTGCATATATAACATATTTTATGTAAATTCCCTGAGATGGTTGATTGTGGCGATGAGGTTCGCAACCCATCACACCGCGTCTCCGGCGGGGCGAAAAGAGAAGGATGGAGTGCTGCATCGGTTAAAGTGTGACAGTCCATTCTTTCTGCCTACCCTTTCGGGGAGACGGCGTGATGGTTAGTTAGTTAGCCCTGAGATGGTTTGGACATATGGAACGAATGGATAAGAGAAGAATGGTTAAAAAGTTATACACAAGCAGCGTGAGTGGAAAAAGAAGCTGAGGACGACCGAGGAAAACATGGCATGACCAAATTAATCAATTACTAAAAGGCGGCCCAATTCGAAGTCTGAATAATCGACGTGCGTGCATGGTACAATGTATGAATGTAGAGGAAGCCCGAGAGGTATGCCAGGACAGAGCATTGTGGCAATCGATCCTCTCTGCCTACCCCTCCGGGGAAATGACGTGATGGTTAGTTAGGTAGTTTATTTAAATTCAATAATATTAAAAATTAATAATGTTTTTAATTGAAATTTTTTTGTAGAAGTTCATTTAAAATAATGAAAACAGAACAATTTTGATACAAATTTTCTTTATTATTATTTATTTAGTGTGCTTCCACTTGTGTTTATGTTCGACCGGTTTCGGCAGCTTGTTGCCATCTTCTGTTACCTACATCAACATTTATTTGGTTTATATAATATAATAAATGATAGTGGTGGGGGTTAAACATTTTTTTCTGATTTTAAATAATGTATTACTGTCATTAAGTTGAAATGATTCTATATAATGTAAATTTATTATAACATAAATACAGAAAATACGATTTTTCACCGTAATATAGATGAAATTTAAACGGTTTGTGTGACCCGTTGAACGTTATCATTTTGAAATGAAATGACGTACTTCGTGACGTCATACAACGCTAATCAATCAAAAGAGTTAACAAATTTAGATTTCTTAGTATTACATAAAATATCTAAGCAATTAAAATTATGTGTACTTCAGAGCGCCCACAACCAGTGACGGTGGAGGGAAGAATCATTGAAAGAGTTGATGCGGATATACTCGTATATCTGGGACATTGTCAAGCTTGGCCGTGACAACCAAGAAGCTGAGATCGAACATGTGCGGGCTCTTGCATGTCTTGCAATCTGTCCTATATCCTTTATATTATCCAAAAGATTCGCGAACCACCTGTAGAAAAAAATATTTGACATGTGCATCCTCCCAGTACTGACATATGGGCTGGAAACAGATACGTGCACAAATAGAACAATCCAAAAACTCCAAGTGACCCAGCGGGCAATGGAGAGGAGGATGTTAAACATCAGTCTGCGAGACAGGAAGCGAAATGAATGGATCAGAGAAAGGACCAATGTTGCGGACGTAGCGTGCAAAATAGCCTCGTTGAAGTGCAATTGGGCAGCCTATATAGCGAGAACAACGGACGATCGGTGGACAAGACGCACCCTGGAGTGGCGATCGAGAATCGGCCATAGAAATCCTGGCAGAGTACAAGCCAGATGATCTAATGACATCAAGAGAGTGGCAGGAGGTGAATGGCACAGAGCGGCGAGAGATTAAGAATTGTGAAAACCGGGAAGGAAGGCCTATGTTCACCACTGGAAGACTACAGGCTGATGATGATGATGTGTGAAGACATTAATTTACGAAAAAAAAATTCTATTAAAATCAGAAAATAATGTTTTACATATTCTAAAACTTACTAACTAATTAACCATCACGCCGTCTCCCCGAAAGGATAGGCAGAAATAATGGACCGCCACACTTTAATTGATGCGGCACTCCATCATTCTCTTTTCGCCATCGCGAGAGACGCGGTGTGATGAGTTGCGAACCTCATCGCCACCAATAGGCATCTCCCGCGCACACTCCGATCGTTCAACGTCTACGTAATAAATCTAAAACAAATTATATAAAATACAATAAATAAAATAACAAAGAAAAATAATTTAATACATAATGTTCTTTTAGATGTTGCACTTGTCGTCAGCTGGACGATCGGGACATTTGTGTTTATATAATTTTTCCACTATTTTTATTTAATTAACTGAAAATTAGGCACTTAAAATAATCCAACACCAGCAAAAAATGTAAAATATGATTGAAGAATTTATTCAAATTGTCATAGGAAAAAATGAAAAATTTATTTTTACACCTGTCAAAATTCTTTTTATAAACGAAAAAACTTATTTAATTTTAACATCAAAACAGTGAAAACGTATTTTGAGTCACAAAAAACTGTCACAAAGTACGGCAATAATCAAATTGACCAAAACAATTCACTTATACACGAAATATCTCCAAATTTACGGGAGCACCATATGAACCAAACCAAATTTTCAAAATCACTACCAATCACTTATTATAATATATAAATATAAATTTAAACATATTCCTTCGTAGTGCAATGACCTAATTTTATTTATTCAATACTATTCTTTTGTTAAATAAATGGACTGTTTTGATTAGGTTGTTAGAAAATTCTGAAAAGTTGTTACTGGGGATACATTTTACACGCTCTTTTCTACTTATTTCAAAGTTGTGGTTTTTCCTGTATAAAATGACGAGCAAATCAATACATTATATTTTATAAACTCTCGAATACGAGGTCCGTTCAAAAAGTATCGCGAATTTTGTGTTTTTTCAAAAATTATTTATATATTCATGAATTTCTATTTTGTCCCCTTCAAAGTAATCCCAACCAGATATTATACACTTGTGCCAACGTTTTTTTCAATCCTCGAAGCACCCCAAAAAATCATTTTTTGTGATCTTGTTCAGCTCCTCCTTCGATGCCGTCTTTATCTCCTCAATCGTAGCCTAGCGTCGTCCTTTCATGGGCCTCTTCAGTTTCGGGAACAAGAAAAAGTCACAGGGGTCAGATCTGGGGAATACGGTGGCTGCGGCATTATTGGTGTGTTGTTTTGGCCAAAAATTCGCGCACAAGCAGATGCGAAATTGAGCAATTTTGGTACGAATTTCGCGGCGACCGATCTCATGCCCAAATCATTGGTAAAAATCGAATGGCACGAGCCAAGCGATATGTTTAAGTCCTCAACAACTTCTCTAGCGGTGATTCGACGATTGGCCAATACTATGTTATTCACTTCATCAATGTTTTCGTCTGTTGTTGACGTGCTCGGGCGTCCGGCAGGCTCTTTTTCGTTCACATCTTCTCGGTCCTCTGAGAACATTTTGTACCACCGATAAACGCTGCTTTGGTCCAAGATAGCTTCACCATATGCCACAGTCAACATTCGGAATGCGTCCGGGGACTTAATTTTGTTTTTCACTCAAAATTTGATACAGATTCATTGATCCATTTTTTTTGGAGTGTGCAAAAATCGAAGACGAGCCAAAACACGTGCAAGCAAAGTGGCTCTCAAAAATTAACTGAACATTCAAACTGGCCGAACTTATCGGCATAAGTGAGAGACATGAGTACCAACATAACGCCACAAAAAAATCAAAAATCGAATATACGTAACCGGCGGAAATTCAAAATTCGCGATACTTTATGAACATACCTCGTATATCAGTTGTTTTTTTGTTTTGGACTGAAATTTGTAAAAAAAAACTCCGTTCATTTCCGTTCAAATCTCTGTTACAGTGTAATGCAAATATATGTACATATACGTATCATATCCTCGTTCCTAGGAGCTTGAAAGTAACAAAATTTGATTCGTGACAGATAAAATAAGAGCTAGTCAGACTTATTATTATTATTTAGTTCGTAAAAACATCCAAGTATTGACGAACTCAGAGATCATAGGCGGCCCTCTGCATATTGTGCCGGTTCTAGTGATTTTAAACCGGCTAGTACTTTTTAAGAATTCCTCACAATATACAGAAATATTAAACTTTTGGTCTTTAAATCTTCTTCTTCTTCTTCATTGCTGTAGACCTATATTTTAATTTCAATAATAATTAAATAAAACGATGTTTTTTAACTACTTCCACTTTTGTCTTTATTTAGACAGCGACCGGTTTCGCCAGGCTCGCTGGCATCGACAGACTGGTCTGCCAGCGAGCCTGCGAGCCAGCGAGCCTGGCGAAACCGGTCGCTGTCTAAATAAAGACAAAAGTGGAAGTAGTTAAAAAACATCGTTTTATTTAATTATTATTTAAAATGAACTTCCATCAAGAGATTTCAGTAAAATCATTTGATTATTTTAATTTCAATCCTAGGGATTGGTTTGAAGTGGTAGTTTCCCGTTGCTTTCCAAATATTTGTACAGAACTTACTGTAATCGATAAGAATAAGTACTAATAGATGGCGCTAGTGTAGATTGAACTAAAAAATGTGAAGTGTTTCTCAACATTGTAGCATACATACATCTTCCAAAAATTTGTCAGAGGTGGTGGTCGTAAGAAGGGCGGAATGGGGAACGTTGTTAACATAAAGCGATCGCTTAACCCAACCAATGACAGGTCATAAGTCCTGTAAGCGTCTCGACCATCATATTCTGTTCCCAGAAAACAATTTACATCTTCGTCTCTATTGAGATACAATTAATCCTTATAAAATAAAAATAATTTATCCGCAATGGGTGAAATCCAAGAATTTGTATACATTCAAAATGTTGTTGTAAAAATAAATGGTGCAATCAATTAATCCATAAAAATGATTTACCTGCAATGGGTAAAATACTGTAAATAAATAGTAATGGGAGAAGGCACACATCCAAAATACTGCGCCCGAACAGATAAATCCACTCATAAGAGAACTCGGCTCCTACAGCCACGATATAACACAACTCCCCCACAAATACAAACACAAACTCCCCAGACACCATTTTATGTTTTCAGGTTCCTGAGCCAGTTCCACTCGGTATTACCGTGGTCATCACGAGCGATGACCACGAAGAGATAAGAAAATAGATAATATAAATGAAATAGTTCATCAGTAGAATGTTTAGCGGGGTTTTTTGCTTGAAATTTTTCCCCATTCGAAATCAAATAATGTAATAGATTATAAGTAACGTAAAACAAAAACTCTCATATTCGAAAAGGCAATATAGAATTTTTTAGTCTCTGAAATGCCTAACCTTGACAAAGATAAGCGGAAACGCAAATAATAATTAAAAGTAACGTAGACTCCATAAAAAGAAAAAAAAAAAAAAAATGGGTAAAATCCAGTATTTGTCTACAAGTACATTTGTATACATTCAAAATTAAGAATAAATACGTCTGATTTCTAGAAGTTTTATTATAATTTAAGTAAATGACATGTTTCGCCTGCCTAAGGCATTATCAAATATTATTTAATATGGAGTTTCACATCATTGTTCAAGAAACAATAAACCAATTATTGTACACCTATTTTAGCTATTGATTCTCATGACATGTGATAGGTAGCTTATCTATCGCTTTATTACTGTCTCGTGAATTCTATCAGACCAAAGACAGTGTGAGAATTTTGTCGCCGGGAATCGAACACGGGACCTTCGGTGTGGCAGTCATGACTCTTGCCACTCTGCCACGAGCTCGCCTTTGAACGGACATATGCGGTTTGTTCTCCAGACGGTGGCTCCTCATCTGAGATGGATTCCTAGTTGTCCTTCAATATTTAATGAGGTCTTCCACGAGGACGAGTCCCGTTTTTCACTAATTATGTAAAATATTCCCAGCTTCACATATCGTCACCTGAGAGTAAGAAAGTTCCAACTGTCAAAAGTAAAAACTGAGAAAAATAATGTCAAGGTTTTGTTAGTTTTGGGTATCTATCTTGGAATTAAAGGGTTCCATCTGAAGTACATGAAACTCTTTTACCGAGAAGCGTGTAATTTTTTTCTGGCGACAGTTGGAATAATAAAGTTCTAAGTGAAAATGAACCCTTCTTCAGTGAATCGTGTGTTTTGAATGATCAAATGGAACTTGATTCTTTTCGTAACATCATGACGATACTTTTACATGTTTTTTTTAATTGTACGTATAGATAAGGTTAGTAAGAACCCTTTTCACGAAAAAAAGCCAAATGTGAAATTTTGTTAGTTGGAACCCTCTTACTCTCAGGTGACGATATCTCTCTTATTCTGGTGTTTAAATCAATATATATTTTTTGATTACTTTGTTTTTTTTTCGTTTTTACTCTCCAAAGAAATTAGTAATTGCCTCAATTTTATGTACAGTACACTCAAATAAAAATTATTAATAAGCATTTTTTCTTTAACTCTTTATTACAATATATAACAAAAAGTTTATTTCCGGAATTAACATAATTGATCCGTTTACTTGTGAAGCCTTAAATCTCTTAGATTTGTTATGCAACAAAAAACTAACTAACTAACCATGCAGTCTCCTCGAAGGTGTACGTAAAAAGAATGAACTGCTACAATTTTGTTTCCTGACATACTTCTCTCGATTCCTCAAAATTCATACATCGTGTCATGCTCGCACGTCGATTTCTCCGACACCTCCCGTGGCCGACATTCAATATTTGATTTATTTGATCGTGCCACGTTTTCCACAGTCTTCCTCTATTTTTTGCTCTATTTACATCGTTAACATTTACTTTTTTACCATTCATTCTTGTGTCCAAACCATCTCAATGTTCCAATGCAACAATATTTCAGATATATAATATATTCAAGTCTAAAAGCGAAATATTCATATAAGAAATAAAAATGTAGATGAATTTAATGTTAAATTGATGGTGGGAATTTTATGGACCGTCTTGTATTTCGGGGACACCCCTAAAGCAAAGCCTTAATGGAAAACTCCCATTCCGGTTTACAAAGCAAAAGTAATAAGGTTTTCTTTGGCTGGGATCATTTTCAAGCTGAAAGTACATAAATAAAATTTGTATGAAAAAGCGGATGGTTGTGTGTGCCAAGTGTCCAATTAGAATAATTTGTAAATAATTTTATAAACTGAGAAAATATATATGTATTATATTGCTTTATTATTATATAAAACCATTACGTAACCAGCGAGGCCAAGTAAAGCAGTCAGATAAATAATAAATTTGAATTTGATTTTTGACAACATGAACATTATCGATTTCCACAATGACAAAGTTTTTATAAATGAAAACTCTGTTTTTCTACGTTTGAGTTTATTTTACTCAACATGTTTCGAATGCATTAGACCGGTGATTCCCAAAGTGGTCTATATAGACCCCCAGGAGTCTACGACAACTTGCAAGGGGTCTACGATAATTGTAAAAAAAAATTGGGGGTCCATGAGATGTAAATGGGGGTCCACGAGATGGTTCTATTAAATTGAAGCCAAATATTGAAACGCAAAACGAATATCGAAATTGTTGGCGACCTTTTTTTTAAGCTTACGTATTTGGGGAAACGGACAATTGAAATCTTCGGCGACCGGCAAATTATCCTCAATGAGCTAAAAAATGGTCGACAACGAATTCCGGCTTTTTTGTTTCGGATTTTATTTCCCCTGAAAAAATAAACAATTTTAGCAAAGCAGGGGGTCTACACAAAATAAAAGAAATCCCCAAGGGGTCTACGGGACAAAAAAGTTTGGGAACCTCTGCATTAGACATTCATCATCGGGAGAACGATATAAACAGTTTATATCTTTCTCTCGATGATAAAGGTGTAAAACATTCGAAACGTCGAGAAAAATAAATTCAAAAGTGGAATAAACAGTGTTTGGATTAATTGATACAATTGAAAACGCATAAATGAATCCAAACTTCCCAGAAGTTGTATTATAGTTTGTGCAAAAGACATGTTCGCCTGTCTTAGGTATTATCAAATGTCGCATTATCAAAAATGAAGTGCACAATGGTGTTCTTATACCGACACTTGTGTATGGAAGCGAAGCATGGAACTGGCAAAAGAAGGATGAAAGTAGAATAAATGCAGTAGAAATAAGATCTCTTAGACGAATGTGTGGACACTCTGTGTATGATAGAGTGTCGAATGAAAATATAAGAAGTGAATGCGGTACGAATGATGGTGTCTTGAACAAAATAATGAAAGGATCATTAAGATGGTTTGGACATATGGAAAGAATGAATGAAGAAAGAATGGTAAAAAACTTAAATGTTAATGATGTAAATGGAACCAGAAATATAGGAGACCGAGGAAAACGTAGCACGATCAAATAAATCAAATATTGAATTTCGGCCATGTGAGGAGTCAAAGAAATCGACGCGCGTGCATGACACGATGTATAAATGTTGAGGAAGCGAGAGAAATACGTCAGGAAAGAAAAGTGTGGCAGCCCATTCTTTCTGCCTACCCCTTCGGCGAGACGGCGTGATGGTTAGTTCATTAGTTAGTTAGTTAAGTTATCAGTTGTGAGATCACATCTCGACGATCTAATAACATTTACTGACTATTCGTCAGATAACGAAGTTCAAATATATTATACGCATTTTCGTAATTTTAGAGAGTTGATAATTAAAAAGCGGCAAACCTCAAAAGTGCAAACAAAACTTGATTCCTTTTTCAAGGCAGGATTACCGAAATCAAGCGCGTCAATATCAAACAGAAACGTCACTTTACGACGAGTGTCTAAAGACAATAAATATAATTTCTAAGATAATCAAAGGATTTTACTGAAATCTCTTAATGGATGTTCATTTTAAATAATAATGAAATAAAACGATGTTTTTTAACTACTTCCACTTTTGTCTTTATTTCGACAGCGACCGGTTTCGCCAGGCTCGCTGGCAGATTTAACACCATTTAACACCAGTCTGTCGATGCCAGCGAGCCTGGCGAAACCGGTCGCTGTCGAAATAAAGTCAAAAGTGGAAGTAGTTAAAAAAACATCGTTTTATTTAATTATTATTTAAATATAAATTTGTTTGTGTTTTGCAATGTTTATTTATATCTAAATACATTGTACATGTTTTCAAAAACAAGGTTTTTGATTTATTTTAAACCTATTTTTATATTTGTGGCGTTCCATTCTTTCTGCCTACCCCTCCGGGGAGACGGCGTGATGGTAAGTTAGTTAGTTAGTTATTTTTATATAACGGACTTTCGGTTGTAACGGACACCCCCTCCCCCAATTAGACCGTTATATCGAGGTTTTACTGTACTTGGTGAGTTTTCTTCATTGGAATATTTTTTCTGGAATCTTTATGGTCGAATGGTGACTCTTGTCCGTGACTGGCTTCATTGAATGAATAAGTCAGGTTGAGTTTCCTTTACATATGGAGTATCCATACGATTAGAAACACTAAATTAAATCGGCCATCTTAATACCTCTGACATCTATATTTAAATTGTAATATATCTTAAAACTGACATAAAACTCCCATAGAGCAGAATTTATAGTCTATATTGACTAGATAAGTTTTTCTCCGTTAAGCGGCCTTCAAAATCAGTACCTTTAATAGTACCTAAACAGAACACATACATTCATGTATCCAGTGACGGTACTTCCATATAAGCCGAAAAGCCGGGCTTGCCTTAAAAAATCTGTGATAAAACGATGTTCTTTGCGCGTTTGAGCCGTCTACGAATAAAATAATATTTTGAATTGCCGCGTGAATCAAAGCGATTTAATCCGTTGCGTTGCAAAAGACTCCGCTGACATGCGCAGAAATGACCTACGTGTATGTTTTGTTCCACTCATACGCGCCGTATTTTATTTCACTCATACTCGTACATACCGTAGCGGTGAGATGCCCGCGAAATCGCCTACGTCCACATGTTTTGTTTCATGTTTTCGATGGGCTTCATATTGGGCTTGCAAATTGTAAAAGGGTCTTTGTCGGACTTATGTTTTTTTGGCTTCTAATCATATAGCTAGGTGCATATAAACCAGAAGATATCTAAAAAAAATTGTATGGATTTGAAACCGGGCTTTATCACTCTGAAGTATGTTTTTTTTTATTATTTTATTTAATTTATTTAAAAAAAAACAACAATTGGGTTATATGGTTAAATTTTTAGATCTTACTATTAATTATGTATTGTTTCAGATATTTTTTATATTGAGTTGTAGTGAGATTCCTTGTGTCTTTTGGTAGTCCATTGTTCAATATCCTTGATATTGTGTCACGAACTTCATTTCTGTTGTCAGAATGTTATCTGTCATTTACGTTATGTGCAGAAATGTTATGAAAAGAAAGATTACGTCATTTCTTTACGAACGTTTATTTATAATTCAAGTTTCGGTGTTAACAAAATAATTATTTTTGTCTATTTACAGTTCTTGATGTATTTGTTAATACATTATTATATTATACAAGAACACGAGTTTGTTGACGCAGAAATTTATTTTTTGTATAGATTTAAAATGCGCCTAAAATGGGAATTAATTTAGAAAGATAAAACTGTTTTAATCCGAAAAAATACATTATCGTGATCCTCTACTAATATTATAACACAAAAAAGTCGGATGGGCTTGCCTTACTGGTTGACCCTAGGCACGCCACTGCATGTATCCTATATAGTCCTTGCAGGATGCGGGCTCTAAAAATTATTTTTGGATTTGGTATGATATCTCGAGTTGAAAAGAAAATCTTAGTTGTGAGTTATGCCAAACTCCCGTTTTTAGGGCGCGATGTTGACCAGATTGGGACCATTTTATAGGCAATTAGGAAGCTTGGCATAGCAATGAAAATAAAAACTCATGTGCTCTTTTTTATCAGTGGATCAAATTTTTTATTACTTTATATGAGATGGGGAACTCTGGAAGAAGGGTGTTACCTTGAATAAGTTTTTCATATGTTTTCTAGATTAATTTTTATCTTGGTATGCTTTAGTTTATTTTTAATATTTCTTCATGTAAGAAAGAACACGCATTGATCAAGAAATAATATACAAAAGAAACTCTATCCGGTAAATGAAATATCGATCAATTAAAATGGTATATTTCACGACTTGACAAAGATCAAATCTTGTATTAGAGTAAAATCGTTCAATAAGATTTTACCTTATTATCAATTGATTGTCACTTTCCTACCTTTTCCAAAGAGCTTCGACTTTAAAAAAAATATATATTTAATTTTTTTATGCATATAACAGGTTGCTTGAACCCAATTACGGTATACATTTTTTTTAGCTATTATATTGATTCTCGTGACATGTGATAGGTAGCCAATCTATCCCCATTTTATTGTCACGTGAATTCCACACCAGACCAAAGACAGTGTGACAATCACACTGCCATCGCCGGGAATTGAACCCAGGACCTTCGGTATGGAAGTCAGAGCTCTTACCACCCTGCCACGAAGGTCGACTTATACAGAATTATATTATATCAAACAAACAAACCATCACGCTGTAGGCAGATAGAGATAGAGAGAGAATGGACCGCCACACTACTCTATTCTGAAACATCTCTCTAGATTCCTCCACATTCATACACCGAGAAATACACGCACATCGATTTTTCTGACTTCTAACATGACCAATCTGTAAAATTTAATTAATTTGGTAAAACCATGTTATCCTTGGTCTGCCTCGACTCCGTACTCCATTTACATCATTAACGTATACTTTCTTAACCATTCTTTCTCCATCCATGTGCTCTATATGTCCGAACCAACGCAGCGAGACTTTCATAATTTTGTTCAAAATTCCTTCTTTCGCTCTACATTCCTTTCGTTTTTGATTTGAGGTTCCGTCGTATATCGTTCTACCTTACATTCGTCTTAGGGACCCCATCTCTACCCCGCATTTATTCTGCAAAAACCAATGGATGCCGTCAAGAAAAAAGTACGTGAATAGTTTTAATACAAGAGAGGGACAGAGGAATGCCTAGATTATCTCCGAAAATAATTCGAAATTTACAGTATTCCCATGGCCGAGAACGTTTCTGGATTATTTGGAAATTTGTACAGATTTTTGTTGTACGACAGTAGTATAAAAAATAAATTGAGAACAATTTGTAGTTGTTAAATGTGAGTTTTTTAACGTGTGTGAAAAAATATATGTACATTAACAGTTAAAACTTACTACTGATTACGATTGTACAGTGAACCAAGGTTTTATAGATTGGAAAATCTTTACTTTTAATAGCGTAAGTGTAGATTGAACTAAAAAAATGTAAAGTGTTCTGCAACATTGTAGTATATATACATATTCCCAAAAAATTGTCAGACGTGGTGGTCGTAAGAAGTGCGGAATGGGGAATGTTGTTAAACATAAAGCGATCGCTTAACCCAAGCAATGACAGGTCATAAGTCCTGTAAGCGCCTCGACCACTATATTCTGTTCCCAGAAAACAATTTACATCTTCGTCTCTATTGTGATATTATACAATTAATCAATATAATTTCATTCTAAGAGTGCGCATTTTAAGCCAGCCAGCTGGGCTTGGCCTGTTATGAAACGTTGATTCACCATACATCACATTTTATTATGAGGCTAGGAGTTTGATACAGCAATCAATTACATTTCTAAAGGCATCGCAAGTTAATTTAGACGTCGATCAATCGCTGATTATACAAGTTAAACATGTGTGAATAAAAGGTGCTCGTCACTAATAATTGCATTAATACTCGTATATGTTTGTGCTACGTCCGGTTTTAAAACACCAGTTACAACCAGAAGAAAAGTGAATCATATACCTACAAAACATGAAAAAATATATACAATGTACCACAATGATATTGAAAAAGGATAAGAATTCTTCAAGATAACGTTAATGTTGGAAAATATATAAGAGTAATGGATGTTCTCTGCGATAACATGTATTTAAAGGTATTAATTGATAAATAATAATTAATAGAATTGTCGTAAAACCACTGAAAGGAAAGAAGATAGTGGATGGCTTTTCAAAAGAAAAGCCATTTTCTCAAGAAAAGTAATTTTCATAAGAAAATACATTTTTAAAAGAATACAAAAATAGTTGAACCACGAAATAAATTACTTCAGAATTTTTTTCTGAACCCTGTCCAGCATAACGGAATATCTCGCCTCGTGAGGACTCCATATCACAGAACCACTTTCGAGTCTGCTCCGAATCAATTCGTTGTATAGGACTCTGAGCACATGAGGATCCCTGAAAACTCTGCCGGTCCGGACAATGAAGCCCAACATCCTCAGTGCAGTGCCACAAATCCTCTCAATATGTGCACGAAAAGTCAGCCTATTCTCTATTCTATAGATGATCCCGAGATCTTTCATTGTAGATACATGTTGCTGGTTGTTCATTGTGTATCTATAATACACAATTTTCAATGCTCTAGTTAAAGATAGCATAACGCACTTAGAGACATTGAATTGCATTTGATTACTGTGACTCCAGTTAACAATATTATTAATGTCCGATTGGAGGTGTAGACAGTAGTAAAGATTGTTAATTTCTAGGAATAATTTCAGATCATTGGCAAATAAAAGAAATCGCGAGAAGTTTATCACCTTCGCAATATCATTTATGAAGATGGTGAAGAGGAGTGGGCCTAGGTTTGAGCCTTGTGGTACCCCTTAATGTATAAAAAAATGTTCCGATTGAAAAATTCCGTATGAGACGAATTGTTTTCTCCCCTCGAGATAACTAATGAAAAAAATAATCAATTGAGAAGAGAATACAATTTGAGATAGCTTTGCCATCAGAATGACGTGGTTCACAGAATCAAAGACCTTTGAGAAATCATTGTATGAACAGTCAACTTGGTGACCATCACCATGAGATTAGTTTCAGTCGAGCGCCCCTTCCTGGACCTATGTTGTTCTGTTCAAATCAAATCAAATCAAAACTCTTAAAATGTTCTAAGATTTATGTTAACAGTGTAAAAAAAAATGTATTAGAATTTAGTCTTTCTTCTTCTTCTTCTGGTTCTAGAACTTGTGATATGTTTATGCAGGATATTAACTTTCTTCCTGTGATGAAAACGACCAGCCTTCTCTCCATCTATTTGGTGGTCATCCTGGTGGTCGACGACCCTTTGGAGTCTCGTGTATCGCGATCTTAGTAATGCTTGCTGGATTCATTCTCTCGATGTAGTCCCTAGAGAATTGTCTTCTCTGCCTACTCCATCTCACTATGTCTTAAATTTTGCAGGATTTGCGAATTACTTCATTGGGTATCTTATCTCTAAGGTTTCTCCCCACAATAGGTCGCAATGTTTTCATTTCTACTACTCTTAAGAGATGTTTGGCTCTGACAGTGTCTGCTCTTGCTTCGATTCCGTATTTCATTATGGGTCTGATGCATGTTTTTATAAATTCTAACTTTGCTTTCTACTAGCATAATATACGTATTGTCCCAGACAGTTACCCTTAGATATTCGGAGATAACTGCAGCTTTATAAGTCTGTTTTTTATCTTCATTATATAGATCGCTGTAACTAGATATCTCCACACCCAGATATCTGAACTTCATGTCCTGTTCTATGGGTTTATCGTCTACAACCAATTTGCATCTGAGAGGCTGTCTGGATATTGTTAGACATTTTGTTTTTGCGACGGATATCATCATATTATACCTCTCAGACGCAAGATAGAACTTATGAAGCATTCTTTGTAGAGAGAGATGTTTAGTTCTGACAGTGTCTGCTAATTTGTCTACAATATATAAATAAAAAAATATATTGTTTTCGGCCACAATATACTCAGCGATCTAGTTTCTACGGCATTTATCCTACTTTCATCATTATTTTTCTATATGTAAGCCACTTAAAAACAACAAAATAATTTTTTTTTTAATTAATCCTTGAATTGATAACCCCTAATGGGTAAATAAAATCCAGTATTCGTCTACAAGTATCTGTATACATTCAAAATGTTGTATAAAACAAAAACTGGTCCAAGTTAGCATATAAATTGGAGTGACATTTCGAGGCGTTATCTAGCAGTGCGTTAATGGCGGTAGCCTTTCACATTGTGTTATAAAGATCTTCTGCTTAATGCTTAAATCTAATCTTCATAGATGGCGCTGGTCTGTAAATTGAAACTGACATGTGAATTGTGGCTTTGGATATTAACATATATACAACTTCCTAAAAAATTGTCAGACATGGTGGTCATAAGAAAGGTGGAATGGGGAATGTTTTAATTACATAAAGCGTGCGCTTAACCCAACCAATCAACAACACATCGATCACCATATTCAGTTTCCAATTTGCATCTTCGTCTCTATTGAGATAAAATGAATCTTTTAACAAAATACTAGTATGATAGTTATTTGAGTTGATAGAAATCAAGATTATTCTGATAACGTTGCGCCACTGCTAGCGTATATGGGGCCAAGGTGAGTGTTTGTGTCGAAGTGGGCGCGGGCGGGACAAATTCCCTTCTTGTCTTTCTCGAAATTTACAGCGGCCATATACATAAACATCCCTCGCTTTGCCCTTTATCTTTAACTAAAACACCTCTGCCAACTATTCTGTATAATTTTATTTGATATTTCTCAACAAGCACTTCATAAACTATGTTAAGAAGACAATGGTGAAATGTAATATTTTGTAAATCATTTATTAACATTTTCTCTATTTTTATTTTTATATACTTTGTATACACAACACTTATATTTTTAAAAAAAATTACGTTGACGTGTTTTGGACAACCAGTCCTTCTTCAGTGATACATATTATAAAGATGCATTTTAAAATTATTTACATGATCTGACAGATATCTTTCAGATCATGTAAAAAAAAATATAATATTTGTTTAATGTATCTTTATAATATGTCTTCTTCTCTGGTTTCAATCCTGGGATTGGTTTGCAGCAATTTCCTCCATTATTCTCTTCCATTTTTCCCTGTCTTGTGCGACTCTTTTGAGATCTGCATATGATGAGCAGCGTACGTCCACCAACAGGTCCTCCAGGTACTCTCGGCGTGGGCGTATAATATGTATCACTGAAGAAGGACTGGTTGTCCGAAACATATCTATGTAATTTTATTTTTTCAATATAAGTGTTGTTTATACAAAGTATATAAAATTTAAAAAGAGAAATATATAAAAGCATCATAACAACACAAAGTATGGCGTATACAGAATACATTTATTAACTGTTTAAATAAAAAAACTTTTTTATAAATATCACAATTGATTATATTTTGTCGCGACAGTCGTTTCGCTAACCAATGTTAGCATCGTCAGGTCTTAAAATCAACAGAAAAATACAACAGAACGACTTGGTTTATGTAAAAAATTATTAGTAGAGGAAAAACTACACACAATATTGTAAGCAATTTTAATATAGATGGGAAAAAACAGTAATTATGTTCAGTAACAGAAATCCAATATTGATGAGTCAAACAAAATTAGGAGAAATAAACGAGGAAGGAAATAACATTAAATAAAAAAGTGTTCAACAACTATGGTTGAGAACTGTATATGTTATAGAATGAGCATCATACGGTACCTTCGTGACAAAGTGGAGAGGTCTGACTGCAATACCGAAGGTCCCGAGTTCGATTCCCGGCGATGGCAGTATGATTGTCACACTTTCTATGGTGCGGTGTACAATTCACGTGGCAATAAAAATGGCGATGTACGTGAAACTGCAACACCGAAGATATCTTCGGCATCAGCTCTTGCTCTTGCCACTCTGTCACGAAGGTCGTCAAGGACATAGGAGCACTTAAATAAAAGAGTTGCACATATTTAACTCAGTCTACAAACTTTATGATATACAAACAAACCATCACGCCATTCCAAATCAGAGAGAATGGACCGCCACACTTCTCTATCCTGCCACACCTCTCTAGCTTCCTCTACATTCATACAGCGAGTCATACACGCACGTCGATTCTTCCGACTTCCAAAAAGACCAACTTTTGAAGAAATTTGATTAATTTGGCCATGTTTTCCTCGGTCTGCCTCCACTTTCCCTGTACACCATTGACATCATTAACGTATACTTTCTTAACCACTCTTTCTCCATTCATTCGCTCCATATGTCCGAACCAACGCAGCGATCCTTTCATAATTTTGTTCATAATACCTTCTTCCGCTTTACATTCCTTTCTTATATCACCATTTAAGATTCTATCGTATATCGTTCTACCGCACATACGTCTTAGGGACCTCATCTCTACCGCATTTATTCTGCTCTCGTGCTTCTTCTGCTAGTTCCAACTTTATGATTTACGTACATAAATATAATTTTTAATGATCCCTGAAATGGTTTGGATATTTGGAACGAATGGCCTAGAGAAGAATGATGTGTGAGTGGAAATAGAAGCCGTGAAAGACCAAGGACAGCATGGCATGACCTTATTATCAATTACTAAAAGGCGACCACATTCGAAGTCGGAAAAATCGACGAGCGTGCATTTTTCGATGTATAGATGTAGATGAAGCTCGATTGGTATGTCAGGACAGAGCAATGTGGCGGTCTATCCTCTCTACCACCATGTCTACCCCTTCGGCTAAACGGCGTTATGGTTAGTTAAATATAAATTAACAAAGAAAACTACCATTATTTGTGGTGGCATAAATATAATATTTGTCACCTTCCTAGAAAGGGATAAATAGACTATTTATAGGCAAATATCAAAGCAATTACTTTGAAACTGACAGGTTGTATGAAAATTATCCGCTACGTTTGCCATATGCCGTTGAAACAAGGTATAATATAAACAAATATGCAATTTAACTTCAGTACATGACCGCAAACTTCATGCTCTATAAAGTAATTCTGATTCAAAACAGTTATTATTAGGACTTGCAAATGAGACAATCAAACTTATAAGGTTATGAGAACTGAACCACGTTGTTTATTGCCACATAAGCTTTGTCCTGCTTTTGTTTGTATGTATTTTTGTGGTCGTATTTTGTACAGTTCTTGCAATAAAATATACACGACTGAAATATTGTAGTAAAGCAAAACTTATGTTACGTCAATGTATTGCCAAATAATAATATTACATTTTATTCACGCTACGATAAACGACATATTCCAAATTTGACACGTTGTCTCAAAAGCAATAGTTCAGTTTATAGATGCCTATACATGAAAGGGTATTGGACTTCAATCTTTTTTATAATATAAATAATTGTATTATAAAAATATTACAAAATCAAAAAACTAGATAAATTAAAAATTATAGAAATCAATAGGCTCAAATACAACACTCCTGACCAAGTAGTTCTTAATGACCAATTGCTGTTTGCTTTCTCACCTTTGTTATACCCAATATAAACAAATAAATAAAAAAATCTGGAAACGATTACTGCAGAAAAAAACTGGTTTGTTATGATTAGAGCTTTGCAGCTCTAATGGATGGAAAAACCAATAAGGCGACGCCAACCTAATGAACCAAGATATATAACATTATATTTAAATTCAGTAATATTAAAAACATACGTACCAATTTTTCAAACGTTATATATAAATATGTCAGCTATAATAAATGTTTTAATTCATTCTATTGAATACGAATCCTCTTAAATAACTTTTATACCAATATTTAAATTAAGTAAACTTTACATTTTTTTTTATTTTAAGATTCTTTTTGTAAAAAACAATGTTTACCACCTGTGTCTGTTTATAAAAGACTCAGTTTGCAATTGTGTTACCATTCTGTCGATGCCAGCGAGCCTGGCGAAACCAGTCGCTGTCGAAACAATGACAAAAGTGGAAATATATAAAAATAAACATTAATCGATGTATGATTAAGTGTATAGAATTCCATAATGATGTTATTAAAATAAACAAAAGTTATTTGAAAATAGAAGAACCAAAAATTCTATAAATGATATGAAATATTCACGACACGAGTTTCGTCTTATGAGGACACTCGAAGATGTCCTCATAAGACGAAACACGTGTCGTGAATATTTCATATCATTTATAGAATTTTAGGTTCTTCTATTATATTTTTAAACAACTTTTGTTTATTTTAATAACATAAAAATAAACATCGTTTTATTTAATTTTATTTAATTGGGTTTAAATGAATTTGGTTGTTTTTCCCTTAGAAAAATATGAATAGCAAAAATAAAGCAAAAATGTATTTTAAAACACTTATTTTTCAGATAATGGATATAATATTCTGGTTAATAAAAGGGACTACCGATAAAAAGTTGCGTCAGATGAAGGTTCTTGAAAAAACACCACCAAGGAGACAATTGGAAGGAAGGAAATATTACTATAAATCTAAAACTATTAACAAAAGTACAGCCATTTGATGTAAGTACTTTTTTTATTAATTAATTCAAGTAATTTAAGTAACTTTCTCATCAATATTGTAAAGAAAATATTTTTTATGGAAAATTACACAACGTCATTTTACACTATATTCACTATTTGTTTTTTTTTTTAATTATGAATATTTATTAATTAAAAAAAGTATGTTATATCGATTTCAAATATTTTATACATTTTAACATGATGAAAATGATATTAACCAAATTATTTTAAACGGAAAATAAGTAGCAAAGATATAATAATAATATATAGAATTTTTTTTTTTTTAGAGGTTTGGTTTTTAAACTGACAACATTGTTTCTACATTTATTTGTATTTAGGTAGTATGTTTACAAGAGACGGGAGGGTGGAGAGGGATATTGAAAGAAGGGTTGGGGCAGGCAACAAAGTGAATGGTGCACTTAAAGTTGTCATCGCAAACAAAAACCTATCCAAAAAAGCTAGAATGGCAGTGCACAATGGTGTTCTTCTACCGACCCTTATGTATGGAAGCGAAGCATGGAACTGGCAAAAGGAGGATGAAAGTAGAATAAATGCAGTAGAAATGAGATCTCTTAGACGAATGTGTGGATACTCTGTGTATGATAGAGTGTCGAATGAAAATATAAGAAGTGAATGCGGTGCGAATGATGGTGTCATGAACAAAATAATGAAAGGATCATTAAGATGGTTTGGACATATGGAAAGAATGAATGAAGAAAGAATATAAAATAGGTACCAGAAATAGAGGAAGACCGAGGAAAACGTGGCACGATCAAATAAATCAAATATTGAATGTCGGCCATGTGAGGAGTCAGAGAAATCGACGCGCGTGCATGACACGATGTATGAATGTTGAGGAAGCGATAGAAATATGTCAGGAAAGAAAGGTGTGGCAGTCCATTCTTTCTGCCTACCCCTTCGGGGAGACGGCGTGATGGTTAGTTAGTTAGTTTTTGTTTCTACAGACTGTCAACTTGACAGTTGATTTGGAGTCAGTACGTTTTGCCATTTCCGCCAGTTGCTCAATGAAGGTGTCGAAAATTGTACTTCACGATTGCGCTTCATTCGAGCTAGCCGTAGCGCTCATATGCCAGAAATTATATTTAAACAATATTGGCATAAAATTATCTATTAAATAAAGCCAATATCATGGACAATACCATTATTTTAATGTGTTTTTTTTTGTGGATTTGTATAACACCCTTTATATAACAATGTGTATAAGGGTGTTTTTTTAGAGGAACACAAATTTACAATGAAAAAAAAGCACAAAAAAATGTTACATAACACAATTTAATTTTCTCTCATCATATCGACGTGGTGGTGAATACTTTTTGTTCACATTTATAGAATATCAATTAAAGATTTTAAATACAATGATAACATTTATTAATCATTAAATCGAATGAAAAATCTGTTTTTTTAGAAGTCGTATTATAGTATGTCTAAGGCATTATCAAATGTATGATTAGTGGCATTTGATACTGCTTTAGAAAGGTGAAACACGTCATTCCCGTAAAATATAATAAAACTTCTAGAGAACAGACATTTGTATTAACTATTAATACAAATGAAAACGTCTAAATAAAGAGTTTTACAATATGTTTATAAAAGAAACAGCATACACATATTTTAATCATTGAGGTTTTTTTAATGTATAAAAATTACCCGCCGCCAATGTACCTAGCAGGAATAAGTACGTTATTATCAAGTCTAGACCCAAAATGTCTGAAATGGGAATCGAACTCGAAATGAAACCATAAAGCAAACACATTATTCATCTCTCGCAAATTAGTTTTGGCTCTCGCGACAGCTTTTAAACTTTAAAGCATGACTTGTGTTCTACTGTGGAGGTTGACTTAAGCTTTTTACTTGTCAGGAGAAAACAAACTTTTGATTGCTATTATCGTTTATTTTTATATGAAAGAAAATCGTATGAATTAAACGAAAACAAGTTTTTTTTATGACTTACACATATTCTTCTTTCTGAGTCCTGTCAGGTCTCCCCAACGTTGACTATCACCCTAGTGATGACCTGGAGAAAAATATCCAGAGTAATATCCCCTTGCCTTCTCTGGAGGATTTTATGTCGGGGTTACCTTCCCTTAGCTGGGTGTATCCAGTTTTATGGTGCAGGAGGCTCGCCATTCGTCCTCTCTCTATCTGCTATGGCACTAAGTAATATGTGCCACATTGCCCGGGGTTCGCGGGGTTTTTAAATGACCCCTCGTGGACGCTAGAGAGTTAGACTTCATAGTAGTGTTGCTGTTGTAAATGCAATATGGCGCCTCACGACATTTTGTAGAGGCATGCTTTCCAGCAAAACATACCCAGTCGTAGCCCTACTACCCTTTTGAACCCCACATAATTAAATATTTACTTACACATAATTAAATTAAATGTTCACATATTACCCTTCAAAACTGTAAATTTTAAAGGTTATCATCATAAAATAACCAACAAATTAATTTGTTACATTATTAAAATATCACAAGAGATTTTGGGGTTATTAGGTGTTCCAATCAACTCTCTAGTTTTAAAAACGTGTCCTTTCCACAAAATATAATAAAACTTCTTGAAAACATACGTTTTCATTCACATTAAAAACAAAACACAGATTTTTCCTTCATTGTTTAAGAAATGATCAATATATTAAAAGTGTTCATTGTCTATATATAAATATTTACTACAACACAAATGAGAAAACATAAAATATCGTCTAATATTTTGATTTGTACAGAGTACCTTAACAAACTGTTATTTTTATATTATTATCAAACTTACCCTTTTTTCGATGTTCCGCCTTCGACGTTCGATGTTCCTTCTTAGTCAACCTTTGAAATATCAATATATTTTCATAAATCTGGTAATGTTGCTGATCTCTGCATCTTACAAAGCAATTAGAGACCACGAACGTTTTTCGAGCAATTTAGTTCTTAGGAGTTCAATTGAGATAATTATTCTATGTGCTATGTTTTTGTTTATTTTAGTAGTGGCATATAACTTGAACCTTGAATTAAATCTATTACGTATTATTATATACTCGTATGTTCTTCTTCTATCTTCTTGTCTATCGCACGCCTGATGCCTAACATCATGCCAAGTGAGCCCTGCTGCTTTAATATCGTCCTGCAGGGCTCTTCTCCAAGCGGCTCTAGGTCTACCTCGCTTCCTCTTTCCACCCATAGGGGACCAGTCTAGTGTCCCCTGAGCGATGCAGGCTGGGTTTTCGTCTCAGGGTGTGACCGATCCATAGCCATTTGCGTCTAGCGACTTGTTCTCTGATTGGCTTTTAGCCTGAGGCCCAGAGAACGGCATTTGACACTGTTAGGGCTAAAATGATCTTGAATATTGAGCAAAGGCCCCTATGTTTTATTATATTATATAAAAGATATATTAATTAGTATATATCTTTCTTACAATTATCATTGAAGCTTTATTGATGTTTTGATAAAATAATCACTTTTGAAAGTAAAATTACCATTTTACTCTTTGTTATCCTTTTATTATTAATAAATATATGAAAGAAAGAAATACACTTTGTATGTAAAACACGGAACTGTAATTATATTTAAAGCCAATAAGTTTTGCTTGTACCCAAGCTTTTTTAGGGCCATATAAAAACGGTTTATATTGCCCTGATGAAGCTTGGGTAAGCTAAACCAGATGACTTTATATATAATATAATAACGATTCCATGGTCAAAATACAAAAGTGATTTTTTATATTATATATTTGAATATTTAATATTGTGAAATAAATTTTAAATAATGAAAACAAAAAAAAATTATACAAAATTTCTTTATTGTTATGTATTTAGTGTGCTTCCGCTTGTGTTTGTGTTCGACCGGTTTCGGCAGCTTGCTGCCTAGACCAGAAGATGGCAGCAAGCTGCCGAAACTGGTCGAACATTAACGCAAGTGGAAGCACACTAAATACATAATAATAAAGAAATTTTGTATCAATTTTTTTTTTCATTATTTATTATACATTTAAAAATGTGAAAAAGGCAAACAGAAATTAATAATAGAATAAACATTATTTAATCTATTCATATATTTTTACACGAATAAAGAAAACTTGCAATACTGCGAGCATCGCGAGTTGGAACAGAACAGTATGGACACTTACAGAATCGCATATACTACTGCAGAGAATAATGGAGGGAAAAATGGAAGAGAATAATGGAGGAAATTGCTGCAAACCAATCCCAGGATTGAAACCAGAGAAGAAGAAGACTGCAAATGGGATAACCTTAGGCCAACATCCACTTGGCAGGCAAGTGGCTAGACAGTTGGTTTTCCACAACACAATAGGAGGCAAATTTAGAAACAACAGTACAACAGATCTTATTGAAGTTGAAGAAGATATTTACCCTCAATATTAATAAAAATAATAAACATCTGTTTTTCTAGAAGTTTTATTATTTTTATGAGAATGATACATTTTGCCTCTCATGTGTTCGAAACGTGTTTAAAACATTTGATTACGCATAAGAAATCGAAACATGTCATTCCCATAAATTATAATAAAAATTTTAAATGTGGAGTTTAACATCATTTTAAATGGAAATAGGTTAACACAAAAAGAATAATTACGTATATTTTAAACACGGAAAACAAACATCTTTTTCTGATCGAAACATCTGATCCCCCCTTGAAAAAAAAACATATTGAATCCTGTTTATTAACTGGCTCGTTGATTTTTTCCTTTATGAAAAATGTCTACCCACGCCTTATACAAAACTTTAAATCAAATCAAAAATCTTAAATTATAGCTTATGAAAATATTGTATGAGATAGAAATAGGCTGTAAACAATGTTATTTCAAGGATTAATTGTATCTCAATAGATAAATAATTGTTATTTCATATTTCATCATAGCTATACTTACATACCACTTTCAAATAATCGACTTTCGAAAATTCTCTTCCAGTAAAACGTTTTTCATTAAATCCATAGTAATAAAGGAAAACAATTTATTTTTACTACCTTATAAACGGGTCAACCCGTAAAAAAAGGCGCCAAAGTAAATAATAAAAAAATCTATTTCATTATTTTTATATGAGTACCAACTTCTTGAGATTTTTCCTAGCTCTAATAGACCTATAAATTTCGCATCTATAATATAATTGAAAACAAACAGCCATCTCCTTGAAACGGGAAGTTGGAAGGTATGAATAAATTTTCTTTTTATGGATATCATGATCACCTTTTACGTCCGGTATTTGTTTTGGCTCGATATTAAAATATATATATTTTGAAAGGGAAATTTCTGAACGAAATCTTTTTAAACGAAGAAAGTAACCATTTTAAAGCAGGTAAACAACGGAAATATATTTATTTACTATATAGTTAGAAGTGGAAAGAATATGAACAAATTAAGAGTACAATTAAGTAAATATATAACTAAATCGTACCCTTAAAATTTATGTATGTAGATCATTATTTTTTATGGTAAACGTTTTTATTATAATATGTCACACGCTTAATAGTAAACCTACCGATTATGGTTTAGGTGTTAGTGGCCTGAATCTAGAAAATGAATGTTTCTCTCACGGTCCATTGTACGTGTTCGCAAACCATCCGCTTACTTCGTTCTCGCACCTGACAACAAAACGAAAAATGTCGTATTTCACAAGGTGCTTTAGTGAAGGTAATCAAACCGAGTGCTACCCATCCAGCAAATATAATATTGAACAGAAAGAAGTGCAACAATGCTTTGCGAATCATTTCGATTCGCTTCAATAAAGCAAATCTCTGGCTGCTGCCACAAGAATTACATTCATTTCAATGTAATTTTTATTATTATATTTGCAAATTTATTGAACTTTATTCATTTATAGTATTCATTTTAACTTAATAAATAACTGAATTTCTTCTTCTTCTTCTTGTTCTCCTTATAGACCTTTGGTCTGTTCCTGAAATCAGGCTGGCCTCTCTTGGGAGGTTGACTCCCAGCTATCTCTCCATCTCTTCGGCGGTCTTCCGGGGGGACGGCAGCCGGCAGGAATCTGATGCGCCACAGCGTGTGGGGTTCTGGTGGGATCCATCCTCTGCACGTGCGCATTCCAGCATCTTCTGCGTTGTCAGCCCCATCTCACGACATCCTCCACCTTGCAGATCTCGCGGATGGCCGTATTCCTCACCCTATCGCGAATAGTCTTTCCTGCTATCATCCTCAGCGTCCTCATCTCTGCCACCCGTACTATAGCCTTCGTTCTTGTGGTATCCGCTCTGGTCTCAATGCTATATGTCAGTATAGGCCTTACGCAGGTTTTATATATTCTGACATTACTGTCAGTTCTCATATACTTGTTTTTCCATATTATATCCTTGAGACAACCTGATACCGCCGAAGCCTTGTTGACTTGTCCTATTGTTTCACTGACAAGATCATTTTGACTGAACAGATCTACTCCCAGATATCTAATCTTTGCAACCTGTTCCAGCATTCTGTCATTTCATCATCATAAGGATAACCTGCATCCTAAGGGTTCTTTTGAGAATGTCATGGTTTTTGTTTTTTCAACTGAGATCATCATATTGTAGTTGGCGGCCGTTGTCTGAAATCTATTTAAAAGTCTTTGCAGTTCGTCTTCCGACTCTGCTATCAGTACAGCATCGTCCGCGTAGCATATGACGCTCACTACATCCTTCCCTATGCAGTATCCCAAACCGAGTGATGTGATATCTCCTATTATTTCATCCATAATGAGGTTGAAAAGAAATGGGCTCAAACTGTCTCCTTGTCTCATCCCTGTTGAAGTTTTTATGGGTTTGGACAGTTCTCCGTCTACCGGGTTTGGACAGTTCTTCGTGTTGGTATTTGTATTGAGTTCTCGTGTGATATTTATGACGTTGTGAGTTACATTTCTTCTCAACAGGACATCCAGTACATCATTAAGTCTCACTCGGTCGAATGCCTTAGTCAGGTCGACGAAACATACGAAAGCTGGCTTATTGTACTCGATCGCCTTCTCTTTTAGCTGTCTTACAACGAAGATGGCATCAGTTGAAGACCTGTTTTTCGAAATCCCTGTTGCTCTTCTATGTTTATGATAACGTTCTCCATTTTGTTTTTTAAGATATTCGTGAAGAGTTTTAGGGTTGAGCATAGAAGCGATATTCCCCTATTGTTTTCCGGTTTGGACTTTTCACCCTTCTTGAATATCGGTATAGTGATACTAGTTTTCCATTCTTCTGGGATTCGTGATGAATACAGTATATTGTTGAAGAGTAGGCGACATTCCTCCGATAGTTTATCTCCTCCATACTTGATGAGCTCATTGGAGATCTTATCAATGCCAGGTGTTTTCCGGTTTTTAAGACTTTTTATACTTTTATTTATGTCTTCGAGGCAAAGTTCGATCTGTTCGATCTGCTAATAAGTTAACAAACATTTATTTTATAACTGTTAATGCAAAAACTTTGTTTTATATCACAATTATATTTATTTTACGACAGCTGTTTCATCAACCAATGTTGAAATCATCAGGTGTTACAAAAATATATCCAATGTATTTATATCAAACATTTGACATATTTTTGTAACACCTGATGATGTCAACATTGGTTGATGAAACAGCTGTCGTAAAATGAATACAATTGTGATATAAAACAAAGTTTTTGCATCAACAGTTATAAAATGTTAAAGTATCATAGTGTTTCGGCCAAAACAATGGACTATTTAATTAAAACATTTATTGATTCTGAGGCGGTACGAAGTTTGCCGGTACAGCTAGTATGTATTATATATACATATGTTTACTTTTACGAACAAAATAGAAATACATTGATCTGTTTAAATAAAGTTACTATTTGTAGCAGATATAAAATATGTCGTACCTTCGTTTTAGAATTCCTTTTGAAATGTTAACTGCTATTGGAGTACTAACAGAAGCAAAATGGGAAACTTATGTCCTATTGAAACTTGAATGGTGCGAAAGTAAATAAAATTGTTTGGTTAACACTCCGCCTCCGGTAGACTTTTTGTAGGCACTTGTAAAAATTAATAATAAATTCGTTTACATCCAAAAGGGTTGAAGCTTTTTAGGAAAGTGTATAGTTGGCGGACGCTTCAGTGGCGGAATATCTGGTTAGAAGAACGTGACCGTAAATTTTGCAACGAAACCGTGAACTCTTTTTAAAGGACCAAATGTATACAAAATATCCGTTTAAGTAATAGCGCCCCTTAGAACCTGAAAATATTGTACCTTAAACGTTTAACGGGTTGTATGAAACATTTATTTTATTTACGATATGAAATTAAAGCGAACATCACATTTTCGCCATGTTCCTTCGAAAGAATGGGTAGAAAGATTGGACTGCCACACTATTATAATACATTTCTAGCTTCCTCAAAGACTGGCATTCTTTTCTAGCTTCCTCTACATTTATACAACGTGTCCTACGCGTACGTCGATTTCTCTGACTCCTCACTTCATCTTAACCGACATTCAATATTTGATTTATTTGATTGTGCTACGTTTTCTTCAGATTTCCTCTATTTCTAGTTCCATTTACATTGTTAACGTAAAAATTTTCATTCATTCATTACACAAAATGTAAATCTTATTTGCGTTTACATTATTATTCTCCTAGTTAAAAAAAATCCATCGCGTTAAATGTTTTTCTGTTTCACGAATATACCCAAAATCACAGAAACTGTTACATACTCGTATTAAATAGTATATCCCTATGGTATTTTTCGGATGTTTGGATATTCCGTTATTTTTTTCCTACTTCTTGATACCGTATATTTACCCAAGGTCTTTAAAGTCCAAAGTGATTTTTTTGTCCAAAGTTAGTTTTGTATAATACATCAAAACATTATGAAAAACGCTGATTGGCGGCCGTATACAAAACTCGGATGTCCTGTAGTGATGTAGGTCTATTTGTCCCTGATTTATTTGCCGCGCTGCAGAACCAATCTGCCAATAGTTATGCCTGTGGGTAGGGCAATCCTATTGCTTAATCGGGTCGCCTCGAAGGTCGACATATTTCGTGATAGTGTGAGTTGCCTCATGGATGCAATATCAATACTATGATTCTTTCTTATTCTTTAGCTTATTTTTTTATGCTTCTCTTTTAAATTATCATAATGTTATTGCAAACACTCTAGAATTATACGTCTGTAATATTTGTAATTTTTATTAAAATAAATGAAATGAAAAGAAAAATGAAAATGAAAATCTGACAAGACCATCTTATTTCGGCTAAAAAATCATTTAAGACTTTATAGCTCTCAGATACAGATTTGTTACCTTGGACTTGGACTTGGATCTTCTGGCTTACAGAGGTTCAGCTCATGTGGCTATTCCTCTTACGTCTGATGGGAACAATGTTGGAAGGTGATTTTGTGGGTTGTTAGTTTATTCGGGGGCATGATTTGTGTGGCCCGGAGTGTTCCTCTGAAGGAGAATCGATTTTGGGCGCTTGTGGCGGCTGGAAGTGTTTGGGTCGTAATTAGAGAGGTCTTTTATTGTGGGGTTGGGATGTGAAGGGAGTCCTTTGTAAAAACGTTCGGCAAGTTTCAGAATGAATTCATCTATCATCGGGATTCCCGATTCTAGGTGCAGTTGTGTAATCCTGGTCCATGAAGGCGCACCAAGCGATAAACGGATAGCCTTATTTTGCAGGATTTGGAGTTTTTGTATGTGACTCGAAGCTGCATAGCCCCAGATTGGGGCTGCATAAGTGAAGATCGGCCTTATAACCGTTTTGTATATCAGGAGTTTATTGTCGATGCTTAGTTTACTGTTTCTAGCTAACATTGGGTAGAGGGCTGAGATTGCTTTTGACGCGGCTTTGACTTTATTTGTAATGTGTGGCCTCCATGTCAGCTTAGAATCCAAGGTAACCCCAAGGTATTTGATTGTTTTGGTCCAAGGAACGTCTTGGCCGAACATTTTTATGTTGGGAATGTTTGGAGGAATGTGTCTTTTAATGAAAAGGGTCGCTGCGCTTTTACTCGGATTGATGGTAATGCGCCAGTTTCTGCACCACACCTCTAGCACATCGGCCTGTAGATTTGTTACCAAGTACAGATATTAATTAACGTTTCGAATTCTTTATCAAAGCATAGCATTAGTGGTGTACGAGTATAACATGAATCAGAATTTCTACGTTTTAATATCGATTACATAATACAATGAGATCTCTTAGACGAATGTGTAGAAACTCTGTGTATAATAGAGCGTCGAATGAAAATATAAGAAGTGAATGCGGTGCGAATGGTGGTGTTATGAACAAAATAATGAAAGGATCATTAGGATGGTTTGGACATTTGAAAAGAATTAATAAAGAAATAATGGTGAAAAAATTATATGTTAACGATTTAAATGGAACCAGAAATAGAGGAAGACCGAGGAAAATGGCACGATCAAATAAATCAAATATTGAATGTCGACCGTGTGGAGAGTCAAAAAAAAATCAACGCGCGTGCATGACACGATGTATGAATGTTGAGGAAGCGAGAGAAATATGTCAGGAAAGGAAAGTGTCCCAGTCCAGTATTTCTGCCTACCCCTTCGGAGAGACGGCGTGATGGTTAGTTAGTTAGTTAGTAACATAATACATTTGATAGTACATTCGTATATTTGTGTCCTTGATGTCTCAAACGTTTTCCTTAATACTTTACAGTTAAAGACAAAGTAAAATCAATCGAAATATATCAAAGTCTTGAGCTGGTTGGCAGCGTAAAGAATTGCCATTTACAATGGAATCGGTGAGATCAATATGTCCTCTCTTTTCTGCTCTCCGGGGAAAGACAAAGTACCGGCAAGCGGATGTCAAGCCGTGCTTCTTGTTTACCGATAACTCGCCCAGCTGTTACGTTCCCGTTATTAAATATATCTTCCTGGGACTTTAATTACAAATACACACGTTTTTGCTCGCAATCTTAATGGTTTGGTTTTGGGGTATATCTTGCTCGCTACCATTTCGTTAAATTAAAATGAGTTATTGCCCTTGATACAAAGTGGGAAACAAAATAAATTACTTCTGAAATCTCAAGGGAAATTTGACGATATTTCAACATACGTTGTTTTATAAATGTCTATTTACGTATTGCTCCAATTTATAAAAAGTTTATCTCAGGCCGATTGAATTTTCTGGCCTCTATTTATGTCATTATCATCGGCTGTCCCTCGTGTCCGAGGAAGACTGTCCTTCATGGTTGTGGGTCCGGATGTGACTGAAGATTCCAATCCTGGACTCATACTCTCTCTGGCATCTGGGGCATGGGAAGGCGCTGGTAGTGGAGCCATCACCATCTCCTGACGGTCTCTCATTTATCTTCCTCTTTGCAACGTCGTCTATGCGCCGTGGTTCAAAGTCCTACGTGTCTTTATTTACTGTTATTCTACACCTAGGTCTGTCTTTTGCAATATTTTCCCAGTAATCACAATCCATTTCCCAGTAGTCTATTTATTATCTTTAACAATGATATCAATCAAATCGAATCAGTTTATTAACACAAAAGACATTACAAACAGGAAAATGTTTAAGGCATCTATTAAGTACAGGAAAAATATTATAAAAATACAACATAATACCAGGATTGCATTAGAGATGGTTCGGCATTAGGAAGACAAGATACTTTCTAGAATCAAGATTATTTATCCCCTGAACGTACCTTCACTAATATGAAAGGCGTCGATCTCCGAGGAGACCGCGATCAGCAGACTAATTGCTCTTCCCACCGGTGTCACCAGAGGCAGATTGGTTCTGGTGCCCGGTAGGTATAACAATCTGTGCTGTCGCTGTCGGAAAAAATCTATCAGGGATAGATATTTCCGACAGCGACAGAGAAGTTTTATCCTGTTTAATGACGGTTTGCATTATTAAATTCATTAGCAAAGCAAAACAAGGTGTATCCATTTGTAGATATTATAAAATATCGTTTTGTTTAATTATCGTTTATAATAAACGTTCATCAGGTGATGTAAGTAAAACCATTTATATTAAATGTTAATTATTCATCAACGCGTAATTTTTCTAGAAGTTTAATAGAATTAACTTGCCGAGAAAAAGAAACTCGAAAGTGGAAAAATTGTTATTATGGATTTCCACAGTGTTAACGCCAAAAAAATTTACATTTAATCAAAATGACGTGAAACTTTGTCCTATGAAGACGAAACGTGTCACTAACATAAAATTCTCGTATAATTAAAACTCCAGAAAACGGACATTCCGATCAATACTTTTTTAATTTAATAATCAAAACACCCTTGTTATAAAAAAAATTAATGAGTAAAAAATTTTTATTGTTTCTTGAACAATGATGTAAAACTCCATATTAAATAATTAATACGAATGAAAACGTCTTTCTAGAAGTTTTATTTTATTTTATGTATTTTATTTTATTTAATATATTTGCACATTTGATTATGATAAAATTATTGTGTATATTTGATAATGCCTTAGAAGGGCGAAACATGCCATTCCCATAAAATATAATAAAACTTCTAGAAAACGGACGTTTTCATTCGTATTAATTAAGAAAAATTTGTTTTTAAAATCACTTTTTTTGGATAATCAAATGATTTTACTGAAATCTCTTGGTGGAAGTTCATTTTAAATAATAATTAAATAAAACGATGTTTTTTAACTACTTCCACTTTTGTCTTTATTTCGACAGCGACCGGTTTCGCCGGGCTCGCTGGCATCGAAAGACTGGTGACACTATTGTAAACTTAGTCCTTTATATACATACAGATCAGGGGTGGCAAACATGATTCTACACAAAAATAATCTTCAAATATTTATGTAAAATTTATTGAATTTAAATATTGATATTACAGGTATTCAAGGAGGTTCGTATTCAAATAAACTTCGGTCACTTTTTTTTTAAATAAAGTATTTTTATCTTATTTATATTATATTAAATTAACATTAGCGTGAATGGTGAAAATTTGGAGCAAGTAGTTGAGTTCCTGTATTTAGGTAGTATGTTTACAAGAGATGGGCGAGTGGAGAGGGATATTGAAAGAAGGGTTGGGGCAGGCAACAAAGTGAATGGTCCACTTAAAGTTGTCATCTCAATCAAAAAGCTATCCAAAAAAGCTAGAATGGCAGTGCACAATGGTGTTCTTCTACCGACCCTTATGTATGGAAGCGAAGTATGGAACTGGCAAAAGAAGGATGAAAGTAGAATAAATGCACGAATGTGTGAATATTCTCTGTGTATGATAGAGTGTCGAATGAAAATATAAGTAGTGAATGTGGTCCGAATGATGGTGTCATGAACAAAATAATGAAAGGATCATTAAGATGGTTTAGACGTATGAAAAGAATGATTGAAGAAAAAATGATAAATAAAACATATGTTAATGATGAAAATGGAACCAGAAATAGAAGAAGACCAAGGAAAACGTGGCACGATCAAATAAATCAAATATTGAATGTCTGCCATGTGAGGAGTCAAATAAATCGACGCGCGTGCATGACACGTTGTATGAATGTTGAGGAAGCGAGAGAAATATGTCAGGAAAGAAAAGTGTGGCAGTCCATTCCTTCTGCCTACCCCTTCGGGGAGACGGCGTGATGGTTAGTTAGTTTAAATGAGAGCATTAAAATCCATAATCACCGTTTTATATTTACCCAGAGATTTATCTTACCCCTCCTCTTTGAAGGTCTCCTCTGTCGAACTAAGAGTTCGTAATTGTATATAATTTATACCCGCATAACTCATACGCTGGGATTATTTGAGCTTCATAAACTGAATTAATGTATTAATAATAAGCTAACGTACGAAGGTGTTTGCCAAGGGATGACTTATTGTAAAATTCAAATAGGAAGCGATTCGTGAAACTGGCAGAAATATAACATAATTATAAATGGACCACATATTACTTGTATGAACCGAAAAGGTTTCTCATAATATGTATGTATGAATATTAATAATATATAGTATCAAATATTGGTCCTTACATATGAAATTGGCGTTTTGCCGTACTGGCAACATTGATCCCAAATATCTTCTTTGGTTAGGAATTCCAAATTCAAATTTATACAGCTATTTACTCAAGTATTTGTGTTTCGAAAATTATAATTCATTTGTTTTTTCCTGAATTGTTTTTTTTTCTTTGCGTCACTCAGTTTACAAAATGGAAAACTTGAAATATCGCGTTATTTACGAGTACGAGTTCCACCGTGGCACCAGTGCTGCAGAAACGGCTCGAAGGATTAATAATGTGTATGGCGACGGTGCCGCAAAAGAAAACACAGTGCGTTTTTGGTTCCAACATTTTCGTTCTGGAAATTTTTTTGTGATAAAACTGTTATAATCCACTTGAAGCAAATTGGGAAGGTGATAAGGCTTGAAAGGTGGGTACCTCACGAATTGAGTGAAGCAAATCAACAAACGCGCGTTGACTGCTGCGTTGCATCACTCAACCGGCACAATAATGAAAGGATTTTGAATCGAATCATTACCTGTGATGAAAAGTGAATCCTGTATGATAATCGGAAGCGCTCATCGCAATGGCTGAACCCTGCCAAACCAGCCAAACCATGCCCCAAGCGAAAATTGACTCCAAAAAAGTTACTTGTGAGCATTTGGTCGACTAGTGCTGGTGTCGTTCACTACAGTTTTCTTAAATCTGGCCAGACGATTACGGCAGATGTCTTTTGTCAGCATCTGCAAACCATTATTGAAAAGGTAGCTGCTTAACAACCGAGGCTGGTTAATCGCTCTAGGCCACTGCTGCTTCATGATAACGCTAGACCACACACTGCACAACAGACGGCTACCAAATTAGAAGAGCTTCAATTTGAATGTCTAAGACATCCACCGTACTCTCCGGATCTTGCCCCAACAGATTACTATTTTTTCGAAATTTGGATAACTTCTTGCAAGGGTAAAAATTCAACTCCGATGGGGCAGTCCAAACCGACTTCAAAGATTTTATTGATTCCCGTACGAATGGTTTTTTTAGTAAAGGGATCGATGAACTACCTATGAGATGGCAAAAGTGCATAGATAGCAATGGTACATACTTTGATTAAATAAATATATTATATTTAAAAAAAATCAGAAGCCCGGCTTGCGTAAGAAATTTTGAATCAAAACCCCCAAATCCAAATAATCATGCCCCTGCATAAACCAACAACCCACCAAATCACCTTCCAACAATGTTCCCATCAGACGTAAGAGGAATAGCCACAAGAGCTGAACCTCTGTAAGCCAGAAGAGGTTTTAGGCTTCTGGGCTTCTATGAAAGTACCGGAAATGTAACGGAAAAATAAACGGACAGCCTAAATACAAGGAAATCCACAATTCGCTAGGCGAAAGGGAAGGCAATTCTCTCTCTTTCTAATTACAGAGGTTTGGGGCCAGAATGTAGAGTTCAATTAAACAGGTTAATTTTTTCCAATTAAAGAGGTTTTAGTGCTCCAAGAGGGTAGGACTGGAACTTTTCTGGCAATTATAGAGTTTTGCCAATGAACTAGGTTCCAATTGTCCAGGTTCTACTGTACAAAATAAATGTTTGTCAATAAGATAAAATAATAATTTTAATACCTGTCAAAACTATTGTTAAGATTTATTCAAGTATGAATCCGCATTATGTGTTAAATTATTTTTATGTGTTATTTTATTTTATATCATTGTATTTTATATAATTTGTTTTAGATTTATTATGTAGACGTTGAATGATCGAAGTGTGCGCGGGAGATGCCTATTGGTGGCGATGAGGTTCGCAACCCATCACACCGTGTCTCTCGCGTTGGCGAAAAGAGAAGGATGGAGTGCAGCATCGATTAAAGTGTTGCAGCCCATTCTTTCTGTCTACCCTTTCGGGGAAACGACGTGATGGTTAGTTAGTTAGTTAAAAAAAAACAACTTTATGTTCCTCCCATACAAAACGCCAATTTCATATGTAAGGACCTAATATAACGTTAATCTCATTAAAAACTGTCTCGAGGGCTCCGCAGAGCACACTTTGAGAACCGCTGTTCTAGACATTCATATTTTTATGCACTTCATTTTGGCCCATGTGTTAGTAGAATAAATAAATAATATAATATATAATTTGTATCTCAATAGAGACGAAGATGTAAATTATTTTCTGGAAGCAGAATATGGTGGTGGCAGAAGAAGGGCAGAATGGGGAATGTTGTCAACATACAGCGATTGCTTAACCCATCCAATGACAGGTCATAGGTCCTGTACGGGCCTCGACCACCATATTCTGCTTCCAGAAAACAATTTGCATCTTCGTCTCTATTGAGATACAATTAATTCTTAAAAATTATTAACCCGCAATGGGTAAAATCCAGTATTTGTCTACAAGTATTTGTATACATTCAAAATGTAATATAATATGATGAAAATGTCAGTTTTCTAGAAATTTATTATTTTTTAATGGGAGTTGCATTTTACTTCACAGACGCAGACGAGAAATAATCCATAAAAAATCAAAAGAAACATATTTATAAAAAATTAAATACATGTACTCTATATATACTCGTATTTTAAATAATTAACTATATGAAATGCTTGCTTAGTATGTTTTTCTAAGAAACACTTTAAAATTATCCAAGTATAATTATTGTTTCTCAAACAATGATGTAAAACTCCATATTAAATAATACGAATGAAAACGTTATTTTGTCTACGTTGGACGATCGAAGTGTGCGCGGCAGATGCCCATTGGTGTCGATGAGGTTCACAACCCATCACACCGCGTCTCCCGCGGGAGCGGAAAGCGAAGGATGGAGTGCCGCATCGGTTTAAATGTGACAGTCCATTATTTTAATTAGGTAGTCTCTAACTTAACTCTTTTGATGATTTGATACATCTCTAAAAAAATGTTTTAAGAAATTTTATTAAACTAAAATTAAAATAACAATACTTTATCGAGCCAACTGGGTATAATGGCAAAACGTATTAACAACAAATCAACTAACAACTGTCAAATTGACAGTCTGTAAAAACAATATTGGTAATTTAAAAACCAAACCAATAAAAAAAACACCCAAAAAAACGCCCTATATATCCCACACTCTTTCAGTCGTTGTCTTGTTAACCGTCGCGTTGCCATGTGGTCAATTGAGTTTCCACTGCCAATTTAAAGTTGATTTTCTTAAAACCTATGGACCCTTATATTATAAAAAAAATTGTAATCTTCCATTGAAGTGTTCTCAATATTTCGTAATAAAAAAAAAGCAAAACATTACTTCCTTCATCCCAAAAATAAATATTTTCTAAGACTGCCCTCACCTTCATTCGTGTTAAGGTAGAATTTGTTTTGCTAATATTTACAACTTTATCAAAAGTGACAAATACTTACTCGCTGTTTTGAACGTATTATAAATTATATCTTTGGCCTTTTCAATAGGTACGTAATAATACCGACTGTGGACGGAAACGCAGCACGCAACTTAATAATATCAGAACTGTGAAAATATTAACACTTTACCAAAAGGGACAAATATTAATACGTACTCGTTGTCTTGAACGTACTATACATTTTGCCTAGGTGCCTTTATCCTCGCCCCGCCGGCCGCGGCGCGCAGACAAGTTTATACCTGATGTCCAGTCGCTCGTATGCTGTGACGCATTACATATCAGAAATCGCATGGTTCCAGAAAAAAATTAATAATGATATGTTTTTCAAATAATCCATGTATGTTATAGATATCGATCTATTCCTAATGAAATTCCCTACAAGATGACATAAATTAAATTTTGATTCATCGAGTCATATGCTTGATATTTAGATAAAGTTAGCGGTAAACTGAATTGACCACATGGGAGCGAGCGTTTTGTTTTGAACACGGTACGTTAAGGGTTAACTCTTTCTATTAAAATTCGACCGTAGAGTTCACCAACGGCGCTTAGCAGTCTTATTGGCCGGTGATTTACACAGTCCATGCGGGACCCCTTTTCCTTATATAGAGGCATGATAACAGCCCAACGGGCATGATCACAACCCAAAAAGGAGTTATATTCATTATATTATTTATTTTAAATAATCAGATTCATCCATTCACTCCTGTCCCGACCTGATACCAATATTTAAATTCAGTAAATACAGTCAATATACCTATAATACCAATATTTATATTCAGTAAATTTTACATGATTATTTCAAGACTATTTATGTTTACTACCCCTGATCTGCATGCTTATAAAGGACTAGGTTAACAATAGTGTCATCAGTCTGTCGATACCAGCGAGCCTGGCGAAACCGGTCGCTGTCGAAATAATAAACAAAAGTGGAATTATTAAAAAGACATAGTTTTATTAACTAACTAACTAACCATCACGCCGTCTCCCCGAAAGGGTAGGCAGAAAGAATGGACTGTCACACTTTTACTGATGCGGCACTCCATCCTTTTCTTTTGGGTTGCGAACCTCATCGCCACCAATAGGCATCCCCCGCGCACACTTCGATCGTCCAACACCCACAAAATAAATCTAAAAAAAATACTATAAAATACAATGAAATAAAATAAAATAACAAAATAAAAATAATTTAATACAAAATGTTCTTTTTAGATGGTGCACATATTGTCTATTTAATTTATGTTCCACGAATCCACCGTTTTTTAATTTAGCACATAATAACACATAATGTTTTTTTTCGATGTTGCACATGTTGACATGGACGATCCGGACTTTTGTGTTTATTTAATTTATGTTACACGTATCCACCGTTTTTAAAATATGCTGTAATTAGGCACTTAACCAGCAAGAACTTAAAAATAATATTGAAGAAATTATTCAAATTGTCATTGGAACAAATGAAAAATTATAGTTTTATTTAATTATTATTTATCACTACATTCAATTGCAGCTTATTACAGCGTACAATCATCACTTTAGTTTGATTTTTATTCCTTCTATACTCCTCTTCACTTTGTGTTGTTGATTCATATTTGAATTAATATAAGTACACTTAGTATTACATTAATTTATTTCACTTAACACAGACATGTTTCAGTTATAACATCACCTTTATAAATGTACACAACTTTAAATATGTCTGTGGTAATAGAAATTAAGTGATGTATTAAGTATAGTATAGTATGGATCAAATTTTTGGACTTCGTACATTGACAGAAAAGTTTCTGGCCAAAAACTGCAAACTTTTCTGTGCATTTGTCGACTTGCAAAAAGCATATGATTACGTTAATAGAGAAAAGTTGTGGGAAATATTGTCTGAATATGGAATAAGTACAAAACTGATCACGGCAATTAAGTCGCTATACACAGAAAGCACTGCTAGTGTCAGAGTAAATGGAGATCTTACAGCCTGGTTCGATATCAATAAAGGTGTCAAACAGGGTTGCGTATGAACAAATGTATGAAAGAGCTGAAAGGGTTGGATGTAGGTGCCAAAATGAGCGGAGTGTCAGTAAGCTGTCTCTCGTATGCGGATGACGCTGTCCTTCTTGCAGACAACGAGCATGAACTACAAGTCCTGGTGAATTGTATGTATGAGGTATGCATGCGAAATGATCTGATGATGAATGTTAATAAGTCCAAGGTAATGATTTTTGAAAAGGAAGAAACCACGACAGTCTGCAACATTAGCGTGAATGGTGAAAATTTGGAGCAAGTAGTTGAGTTTGTGTATTTAGGTAGTATGTTTACAAGAGATGGGCGAGTGGAGAGGGATATTGAAAGAAGGGTTGGGGCAGGCAACAAAGTGAATGGTGCACTTAAAGTTGTCATCGCAAACAAAAACCTATCAAAAAAGCTAGAATGGCAGTGCACAATGGTGTTCTTCTTCCGACCCTTATGTATGGAAGCGAAGCATGGAACTGGCAAAAGAAGGATGAAAGTAGAATAAATGCAGTTGAAATGAGATCTCTTAGACGAATGTGTGGATACTCTGTGTATGATAGAGTGCCGAATGAAAATATAAGAAGTGAATGCGGTGCGAATGATAGTGTCATGAACAAAATAATGAAAGGATCATTAAGATGGTTTGGACATATGGAAAGAATGAATGAAGAAAGAATGGTAAAAAAATCATATGTTAATGATGTAAATGGAACCAGAAATAGAGGAAGACCGAGGAAAACGTGGCACGATCAAATAAATCAAATATTGAATGTCGGCCATGTGAGGAGTCAGAGAAATCGACGCGCGTGCATGACACGATGTATGAATGTTGAGGAAGCTAGAGAAATATGTCAGGAAAGAAATGTGTGGCAGTCCATTCTTTCTGCCTACCCCTTCGGGGAGACGGCGTGATGGTTAGTTAGTTAGTTAGTTTAAGTATAGTTATTTTAATTCGTTTTTATATCACATTCTGCTTTCAGTATATAAAAAAAAGTCCAAGATAAACTTTATACTTGCTGGTACCTTCAGATTTACAATTATTTCATTAATATGTTCTCTTAACCCTAAGTAAACAGGTCCCTCGAACTCTTTACATTATGTACGACACAAAATGTATGGTTAATCAAACACTTTTATTTTAAATTTACAGTTGTTCGTATTTCGTTACGATTCGACCCTTTCTCGGAGTCGGCATACGGCCCTTACAATGAGCAAAAAAAAAATTGAATTTTAATTTTCTTTTCCTCTTGTCCCACTACCGGATGCTTGCTTACAAATCTCTACCGTAATCCAACTACAGTATTTTTACGTAACAAATGGGTATTCATAAAAGTTCAAAAGCACTTATTTCGATTTAAAGCCTTTTTTACAAAACACGTGTTTGTGAATTTGTTTAGAGAAAAAATCACGTTTACTGAAAGGAATTTATAATTCAATACATGTAAATAATATCCTGGTCGCTTTTATGTATTGGAAAAAATATCATATTGTTAACCAACTAACTAACTAACCGTCAGACCGTCATAATACATAGAGTATCCACACATTCGTCTAAGAGATCTCTTTTCTACTGCATTTATTCTACTTTCATCCTTCTTCTGCCAGTTCTATACTTCGCTTCTATACATAAGGGTCGATACAAGAACACCATTGTGCACTGCCATTCTAGCTTTTTTGGATAGTTTTTTTTTTTAAATTGTATCTCAATAGAGACGAAGACGCAAACTGGAAACTGAACATGGATAATCAAGGTGTTTACAGGACTTATGACCTGTCATTGGTTGGGTTAAGCGCACGCTTTATGTAATTACAACATTCCCCATTCCACCTCTGTTATTGTGATCATGCATGACAAATTTTTGGAAGATGTATATATACTTCAAAATCCATATTTATCTTCACGTGTCAGTTTCAGTCAGCCATCTATGTAGATTTGGTTGCACTTGTGAATTTTTTCAAGAATTAACCTATACAACCGACCCACTAACGCCATCTATGGAGAATGATTTTCGGCATTTAGCAAACTACCTTATTAACACAATGCGAAGGCTGTCGCCTAACATATTGTTAGAAGCCGCTAGGAGTATTATTCCATTCTATATGCCAAAGAATTTTGACCAGAATATTTGAAGACCAAATATTTGTGAATGTATACTTATACCTGTATACAAATTCTGGATTTACACCAAAGGGTGGTTAATTCAAATTTTAATTGTATCTCAATAAAGACGAAGACGTAAACTGGAAACTGAACATGGATGATCAAGGTGTTTACAGGACTTATGACCTGTCATTGGTTGGGTTAAGCGCACGCTTTATGTAATTACAACATTCCCCATTCCACCTTTGTTATTGTGATCATGCATGACAAATTTTTTGGAAGATGTATATATACTTCAAAATCCATATTTATCTTCACGTGTCAGTTTCAGTCAGCCATCTATGTAGATTTGGTTGCACTTGTGAATTTTTTCAAGAATTAACCTATACAACCGACCCACTAACGCCATCTATGGAGAATGATTTTCGGCATTTAGCAAACTACCTTAGTAACACAATGCGAAGGCTGTCGCCTAACGTATTGTTAGAAGCCGCCAGGAGTATTATTCCATTCTTTATATGAGTACCAAAGAATTGACCAGAATTTGTCATGCATGATCACAATAACAAAGGTGGAATGGGGAATGTCGTAATTACATAAAGCGTGCGCTTAACCCAACCAATGACAGGTCATAAGTCCTGTAAACACCTTGATCATCCATGTTCAGTTTCCAGTTTGCGTCTTCGTCTCTATTGAGATACAATAAAAAAAATTTTTTGAATTAACCACCCTTTGGTGAAAATCCAGGATTTCGTATACATGTATAAGTATACACTCACAAATATTTGTAAGTATTCTGGTCAATTCTTTGGTATATAGAATGGAATAATACTCCTGGCGGCTTCTAACAATACGTTAGGCGACAGCCTTCGCATTGTGTTAATAAGGTAGTTTGCTAAATGCCGAAAATCATTCTCCATAGATAGTGGGTCGGTTGTATAAGTTAATCTTGAAAAATTCACAAGAGCAATCAAAATCTACATAGATGGCTAATTGAAACTGACACATGAAGATAGATATGGATTTGAAGTATATATACATTTTCCAAAAATTTGTCATGCATAATCACAATAACAAAGGTGGAATGGGGAATGTTGTAATTACATAAAGCGTGCGCTTAACCCAACCAACGACAGGTCATAAGTCCTGTAAACACCTTGATCATCCATGTTCAGTTTCCAGTTTGCGTCTTCGTCTCTATTGAGATACAATTAAGAAAAAAAGAAAAAAAATTGAATTAACCACCCTTTGGTGAAAATCCAGGATTTCGTAGACATGTACTCGTATAAGTATACACTCACAAATATTTTTTGGATAGGTTTTTGTTTGCGGTGACAACTTTAAGTGCACCATTCACTCTGTTGCCTGCCCCAACCCTTCTTTCAATATCCCTCTCTACTCGCCCATCTCTTGTTAACATACTACCTAAATACACGAACTCATCTACTTGCTCCAGATTTTCGCAAGTGACGCTTATGTTTCAAACTGTCATAATTACTTCTGTATTTCTTCTATATATTATAATCAATACAAATGAAAACGTTTGTTTTATAGAAGTTTTAATATATTATATGAGAATGATATGTTCCGTCTTTCTAAAGCCTTATCAAATGTTTTAGAAAGGCATAACATGTCATTCATATTAAATATAATAAAACTTTTCGAAAACAGACGTTTTTGTCCGTATTAATTATTTAATGTGGTGTTTCACTTCATTGTTTAAGAAATAATAAATAAAAATATATATTCGCAACTACCAAATCATTAACGCCGCATCAAAGAACTTCCTAAGTAGTATTAGTTTATTTTTAAGACAATAAAATATATAAAAAGTGGATTTACTTATGTTAAAATTTCCTTTAAATTCAATAATTGAATCCCACAGTATAACGCCCTATGTTTGAATAAAATAAGACAAATATTGTGTTTCAGCGAGATTTTTCTTATTTATTATTTCAAGGTAAACTCTTGTGTTCATTCTTGTGATCAGTGATCACCAACTTTTTGAGAAAAATTAGAATTTTTTTTTTTTAAACCGGGGGGCCGGGTTTAAAATATTGTTTTATTCCGATCATGATCCAATTAGAATGTTTATTTATTTGGGCTTATTTATTCTTCTTCTTCTTCCTTCTTCTCCAGAGTGTTGCTCCTGCTGTGAGGTAGATTACCAGCTGTCCTTTCATATTTGTGAAGGTCTTCCACGAGGACGAGTCCCATGAGACTGATTATGCAATGCAATATCGGGGAGTCTGGTGGTGTCCATTCTTGGAACATGACCGAACCAGTCCCTTTTTCGCTATCTGCTCCATCTTATAATATCCTCAACCTCACAAATCTCTCTTATTCTGGTGTTCCTCACGCGATCTCTCAGTGTCTTGCCTGCTATCGTCCTCGGTGTCTTCATTTTGGAAGTCCCCAAAACTTGTTTTGGCTTATTTCATCATAGAAAAATATCTATTATTATGTAGGAATATCTCATTTATATCAACAGCTAATTAAAATGGAATAAAGTAATGATAATGGTTATATCGTAACTTTATCAAAACCCAAGATGTCCTGGTTCAAGAATATTATGGAATGAACCGGAGTTCAGGGGATGGGGGAGTTGTTCCATCTAGCAAAGGACAGAGAGGCCTACGCCAAGGTGATAGCCGACGTCGGGGGGACCTGACATGGCACTCGAAGAAGAAGAAAGGTCGTTTTATTCATTTTTCATGTAAGTCATATTTTTTCCTTGCCCTCCTTACTATTTAAGCTAACTAACTAACTTACGATCACGTCGTCTCCCCGATGGAGTAGGCAAAAAGAATTGACTGCCAAACTTTTCTTTCCTGACATATTTCTCTCGCTTCCTTAACATTCATACATCGTGTCATGTACGCGCGACGATTTCTCTGACCCGTCACGTCACCGACGTTAAATATTTGATTTATTTGATCGTGCCACGTTTTCTTCAGTCTTCTTCTATTTCTAGTTCAATTTACATCGTTAACATATACTTTTTTACCATTATTTCTTAATTAATTCTTTCCATGCGTCCAAATCATCACCTTCATTATTTTATTGTGTATAATTTATTATTATGTATCTCAAACTTGTGTCTAAAGTATTATGTATTTGAAAATTAATCTGTAAAGCTTTGGTATAAAGCGGTCTCCTCAAATCAAACCATCTCTCATGCGTTTCTGGTAGTGTGCTATACACAATATATAATATTATTTTAACTGTTCTCAATAGATGCCTTAAAAAAATATTTTGTAATGTCTATTGATGAAATAAACTGATTTGATTTGATATATTTAAATAAATTAATTTAGTTAAATAAAATTAAAAACACCGATGAGTCTGGTTATCTCTAATAGTCAACTTTTTTATAATAATTTGAGTCCACTACGTACTATCTAATCAAATTTCGATTGTTTAATTCAAATATATTTACCTTGAATTCACTACCAAATAAATAAATTATTATAAATAAAAAATAATATATCGTGTATGAAATATTTATACGGAGAAATCTGGAACATATGGAGTGCCGGATGAAAATCATTGGCGGGCCATCTGTTGGTGACCACTGGTCTAGATGAAAAAAGTTTCCCTAAAATATTTTCCTTGTTTCGCGAAAAATCTTTCCCGATAATCGGGGAACATGTGAACTTATTATATTTACATTGAAAGAAAAAAGTTACTTTACTTACATAAGGGGCACTTGTTGCTCTGTGTGCTACTTTCATCTTTTCTGAAATAGTCATCTTCTAACGTATTGCCCAATAAAGGTTAACAATAATAACTCTTATAGAAAAAAGTTCTTATTGACGACTAGATCTTCTAAACACTTGAATGTTGAATTATTACTTTTTTGACAAGATTATTCAATAGTTTCTATTATTCGAGTCGAACAAGCAATTCAAACAATATGATAATAGATCGAGTCATAAAGGTGGAATAAAGCTAGGGTGATTCTCAAGTCTTACTCCAAATATTGATCGTCATTTTAATTGTTGTTAAGTATATTTTGATATCTAGTCGGTCATACTTCGATTTCGTTTAATCCCATCATTTGAGCAGATTTTAATATAATAAACTAATTGAACACTAAGGCATTACCACTGTGGAATTCCGTAGTAAAATACTTACTTATAAACTTTGTTTAATCCACAAATTATTTTAAAAAATATTTAAAAAAACACGACATGTTTCAGTTGATACCTCCATTTTCAGGTGTAAAAATATAATAAAAACTAAACAAAGAAAGACTAATGTATAAACACATTTAAATTCGACACAATAAATCAAATATAAAAATTAAACTGGGCTATTTGTTATAAGTACTTATAATTATTTTTTTAACAAAGTTATTTTTAATTTTTTAAGAATTTTAATATAATAGTATATTTATACATTTATTTATGTACGCTTAGACTTATTGATTGTTTACTACTCGCAAAACTTCATACTAAATAATTAATACGAATAAAAATGTCTGTTTTCCAGAAGTTATATTATAATTAATGGGAATGATATATCTAGGGCATTGTCAAATGTCATTATATTTTAAACATTTGATAATGCCTTAGACAGGCAAAACATGTCATTCCCATAGGTGTAAACCACTATTTACACACATTGTAACTACAGTTCTTTTTCTTTTTCATCATGTCATGGCAAAGCCTTAAATATACATATTTGTTAAGACATTTCCAGGGGTGCCGAGTGTTATCTTATTAGTAAAACACCACAAATGAACCCACATTTAAACGTTTAAACTACGTCAATTAGTATTCAAATAATTTCTTCATTTGTCTTGCAGCAAAGTTGCATGTAAAATTAATGAAAGTATTTACCTGTCGGGCGGTAAACTAAGAGATATTTCATTCTGTCGGCAGGTGGCAGCATAACGACTCCCTCTCTAATGACGCGTAATCACTATGGCGCACCTTTGTGCGAGACCAACATTAGATACTTTACAAATAAAGGCGCTTCCATCTCGCCAGATTGCAATGAGTGCTTAATCAGTATAAGACAGCTGCACACTAATGACGTACTAACAAAACGAATTTCAATTTTTTTCTCAAGGTTTAAAAAAACATACAACTTTTATGTATTAACTAGCTTAACTAACTAACTAACCATCACGCCGTCTCCCCGAAAGGGTAGGCAGAAAGAATGGACTGCCACACTTTTCTTTCCTGACATATTTCTCTCGCTTCCTCAACATTCATACATCGTGTCATGCACACGCGTCGATTTCTCTGACTCCTCACATGGCCGACATTCAATATTGGATTTATTTGATCGTGCCACGTTTTCCTCGGTCTTCCTCTATTTCTGGATCCATTTACATCATTCACATATAATTGTTTTACCATTCTTTTTTTATTCATTCTTTCCATATGTCCAAACCATCTTAATGATCCTTTCTATATTTTGTTCGTGACACCATCATTCGCACCGCATTCACTTCTTATATTTTCATTCGACACTCTATCATACACAGAGTATCCACACATTCGTCTAAGATATCTCAGTTCTACTGCATTTATTCTACTTTCATCCTTCTTTTGCCAATTCCATGCTTCGCTTCCATACATAAGGGTCGGTGTATTAAAAACACAATTTATTATAATTTATTGTTTTTTAAATAATGATGTAAAACTCCATATAAAATAATTAATACGAATGAAAAAACTTATGTTTTTCTACAAGTTTGATTATATTTTTTGGGTGATGACATGTTTCGCCCTTCTAAGGCATTATCAAACATTTGTACATGTGCCGACCCTTATGTATGGAAGTGAAGCATGGAACTGGCAAAAGAAGGATGAAAGTAGAATAAATGCAGTAGAAATGAGATCTCTAAGACGAATGTGTGGCAAATCTGTTTATGATAGAGTGACAAATGCAAGTATAAGAAGTGAATGTGGTGCGAATGAAAGTGTTATGAACAGAATAAGGAAAGGGTCATTAAGATGGTTTGGACACATGGAAAGAATGAGTGAAGACAGAATGGTAAAGAAGGTATATGTAAACGGCGTGAACGGAGCTAGAAATAGAGGAAGGCCGAGGAAAACGTGGCACGATCAAATCAATCAAATATTGAATGTCGGTCACGTGAGGAGTCGGAAAAATCGACGTGCGTGCATGACAAGATGTATGAATGTAGAGGAAGCGAGAGACATATGTCAGGACAGAACATTGTGGCGTTCCATTCTTTCTGCCTACCCCTCCGGGGAGACGGCGTGATGGTAAGTTAGTTAGTTAGTTAGTTAGTGTACAATTCATTCTTCTTATTTATAGCGTCCCTTTCATGATCAATAACATTGACAATACAGTATTATGTTGACAATAACATTGATCCATATATTGTAGTACTTTTAAATGCCAGGAAATTAAATGAATACGCAATTTTTTTGTTATAAAACAGGTCGTTTGAAGCCAATTACTGATACCAGACTAAAGACAGTGTGACAATCACACTGCCATCGCCGGGAATCGAACCCGGGGCCTTACCACTCAGCCACGAAGGTCGGCGTCCATTTAATAATCTTTTTTATAAATCCAAAATAGTTCACCAATGTTCTGTATGGTAAATAACTCTATTCTAAGGGTACGGCCACACCGGAGTGCCTGGGTATGAGTCAAGACAGAGTTCGCTTGTGATCACGCCTTGTGGCGTGAAGCATATATTGTGGCCGGACCCATAATGCGCCATACATTGGTTTGCCGGGTGTTCATTTTGACTCCGACTCTGGCACTTCGGTGTGGCCGTACCCTAAATGAGCGATATACTGAAAGCAATTGAACGAAATAGAAACAGACTTCCTTCAATGTTCATGCCCATACATCATCTACTCAGGGCCGGTTTACAAAATGTGGCGCCCAGTTCAAACTACGCCTTAGAGGCTTTACAAATTCTGTTGCCCAATTTAATATTTCCATTTTATTATAATAAAATTCATTCAAAATGTTAGTAATTCAGAAAAATGCTTATGTATTTAGATTTTTTTATATCTAATCATTTGTTACGTTAACATTTATGGTTTCAAAAACGAGCTGCTTTTTCGAGGGTAGAATATTATTATTAATTATGATGATGTGTATAATCGAGTAAAAATATTATAATATTAGTTATTATTTTCTCTTACATTTTTATTACTTCTTCTCCTTCTTATTTTTGTCCTGTCACACCTCCGTGGTGCATAGCGCCTCAAGGAACCTTCTCCTACCGACTCAATCGCATGCCTGATGCCTACTTACTTTGAAAAAATACTTACTTACTTGGAAAAAATCATTTTAACTTACGACAATTATTAGTAGAGGCAAGAAAGGTTTCTCCATATGTAGTGTTACGTTAACTTATTCCCATGCCCCTGGAAATGATACAAAGTTACCAAAATCTTCCATAACAATGTCGAAAGAATTAAAGATATAAGATCACTTGAGGGTCATGCCTATAAAACGAGCTTGCCATTGATATTACGAACTTCTGATCGATCTTTTATGCATTCAAATACTTTTCTTTTGTTTTCTTCTTCTTCTTCAGCCTATTCCCGTTCACTCCTGGACAAAGGCCTCCTCCATTCGCTTCCACGTCACTTTGTGTAGACTGCGTCCAGGTTATTCCGACACGTCTGTTCAGGTCATCTTTCAATCGTAGTTGCATTGATCCTGCACTTCTCTTTGCCGTCCACGGACCCCAAGTCAGCAGTCTTCTTGTCCATTTTTTGTCCGAGTTTCTGGCTACGTGACCTGCTCATAGCCATCTTTGAGTCGCTACCTGGTAGATAAACATGTTTGTTATAGTTTTGAGGCCATAAGTAGCAACTGACTGAACACACGCTTCATAAACTTTTCTTTTCAAGTTGATCGGTATTTTCCGATTATTAAGGATGTAACTCATTTTTCCGAAAGCTGCCCAGCTTAGTCTAATTCTTCTCTTGAACTCTGCGGTTTGGTTTTCTCGGCCCAATCAAATATTGTGTCCCAGGTAATTTAATATCAAAAAGGATGAGTATTACTGTTCATGCATTGTATGTTTTCAGCAATATTACTCAAAGAATTTATTTTACTCGAAAAATTATGCAAAACTCCATTTTAATTGAATCATACGAATTAACGTATTACAAAAGTGAAAAAAAAACAGTGTTTTGAATTTTTTTAATTCGTTTATATATTTGTGTTGACCTTCAGCTACAAAGCTGACTCAGTCAAGCTCTTAGGTCTATCGGTTGTCTATATAATGTTCCAACATTTGCCTTACATCTAAGAAAACCACGAAAAACTCAGCCGGAATATTTAGAGTAGGTATATCTATATTTTATTACTCTTTTTTATATACTTTGTATAAACAACACTTCATGACATGTTTCGGACAACCAGTCCTTCTTCAGTGATACATATTATAAAAATACATATTTAAAATATTATAAAATTAACGATTGATTGTATCTCAATAGAGACGAAGGTGTAAATTGTTTTTTTTTTTTGAAACAGAATATGGTAGTCGAGGCGTTTACAGGACTTATGACCTGTCATTGGTTGGGTTAAGCGATCGCTTTATGTTTACAACATTCCCCATTCCGCCCTTCTTACGACCACCATGTTCGACAATTTTTTGAAAGTTGTATATATGCTACTATGTTGGACAACACTTCACATTTTTTAGTTCAATCTATGATTATAAAATTGTTTATGTGATCTGACAGATTGTTTACATGATATATCTATATTGACTAAAAAAACCTATAACTTCAAAAAACATTAGTTTACATTCGTATTAAATAAATATTCATCGCTAAAATATTATAGTGAAAATATTAGAGACAGACCTAGTAATCTAGGTTTTAGGGGGCGCCATGAAATTTAACTAGAGTTAGATACGACACTGAGCAGATGGTCAAGCTTGGTCGAGCCGAAGGGGAGTATTTTATTTCCCGACTTACACACGGAATGATAAAGTGAAGACTGGGAAAGCCGTTCCGCGCCCATAAATATTTCTCCTAAACAGTAAACAATACATTTAATGTAGCTTTGAAACTCATCACGATTTAACAAAATAGTGTCGTTTTTCATTCGAAAGGTGGCGTTACACGAACTACGTACACAATTGTAAAAATTGCTGTCAATAAATTATTAACTAACCAACTAACTAACCATCACGCCGTCTCTCCGGAAGGGTAGGCAGAAAGAATGGACCGCCATACTATCAACTTAAAAAGGAGAGTATTCAACGTGTATTCTGCCAGTGGTCACGTATGATATTGTGACAGTCACAATATCACAAAAAAAGTGCCAACAACCTGAAAGTCGCAGAGAGAGCAATGGAGAAAGCCATGTTGGGTTGAGCTTGCGGGAAAGAGTCAGAAATAAAGACGAGCCAGGACAATAATTTTTGACGGCATCAGATTGACCGCAACATTTGGCTATAAAGGTGTCTGATGTGGCTGGCCATATTCTCGCTGGACCTATGATGTTAAAACGATTTCTAGACGTAGATGAATAAGAATGGCAATGGATTAGGGGGAATTGTGTGTTTTGGGAAAGGTCTCACTCTGCTCAAAACAGATTTATCTAAATCAAAATCAATACCACCTGTCCAACTAAACCAATCCAATTTCTCCATAATTTATTTAAAAATATACTAACCATATGAAAGCACATTATTCATAAAATAATTCGTAAAAATATTATAGTACCAATTTCGATATAAGCTCCAATACCGAACAATGTTATATTGAAATAAGGTTTCAAGTTGAAAGCAGGTGTCGCATAGAAGTTAGTTATCAGAGCTTTTGTGATATTAACATGAGTATTAAACAAATAATTTAGTTTTTAACTAGTTACAACGAATCAATGTGAATTTGAGAACACGCGATCCATTGAATAGCTGCTTTCATATTTAAACGGCGATACAACTCTTTTTTATAAAATGAAGAGTTTTTACTATAAATTTACACTTTATTAAAAAATATATATTTAATTAGAAATGAAATATCTATGAAGGAAGAGTGATAAATCTGTATAGGTTAGTAAGTTTTATTTTGGTGTTATTATTATTATTAATATTATTATTATTATAATTATGTGGAATCGCTTTTTGCATTATTACAGCGAGAGCTAAATTGATATAAGGGTATTGCTATTATATTGATTCTCATGATATGTGATAGGTAACTAATCTATCGCCATTTTATTGTCACGTGAATTCTACACTAGACCAAAGATAGTGAAACAATCACACTGCCATTGCCGGAAATCGAACCCGAGACCTTCGGTGTGATAGTCATAGAACTTGCCACTCGGCCACGAAGGTCGTCATATATAAGAAGTGAATGCAGTGCAAATGAAAGCGAAAAGAAAACGTGTCATGATCAAATCAATTTTATAATAAATGACTTCATGGAATGATCAAAGGAAAAAAATATTAATTGTCGTCCACGTACTTGCATGACACGATGAATGAATGTTGACGAAGCGAGAAAAGTTTGCCAGGAAATAACAGGGTGGCGTCTTATTATTACTTTCTATCCCTTTAGAGAGACGGCGTGATGGTTATTTATTTGATTTTCACAATAAATAGTAGCGAAAGAATTAAAATTTATGAAAAAATATATTTTTTTTTATTTATTGAAGGTAAAGACATTAACACTGTGGAATTCCGTTGTAATACATCATTTATCAGATTCCTCCATTTACTCCATTCTCCTTAAATACTTTGTCTACTTTAAATCTTACAAGCTCCCATTCCCTGTAATATATTCAACGTAAATTAAGTAAATTAATCATTTATTAATATCTAGGCAAAATTTGTCATTTCAAATGTTTTTATTTTATGTAGAATTATTATGTAATTTTTAAAAATTACTAATGAATTAAAACAGCGTTTTTTTCCACTTTTGAGTACTTCCACTCAAAAACGGATAAAACAGTGTTTTCATTCTTAAAAAAATCGTCATTATGTAATTCCACAGTGTTAGAGACTTAAGTTTATCTAAAAATTACTTATTAGTTCTTACTGACAAAAAATATTATTAGTACTTAAAGCAATTAGTCCAGGTTAATATTTGTATTCATACGTATTGTGCCTTTGTATCGCATCGATTATGAAATGCGTTTTTATTACCGACTTCCATTCCATTATATTGTCGTATATACCTGAAGACGGAAGTCTCCTTCGAAACATGTCGTGATATTTAATATACAAATATAAGTGGATAATAAACAACGTTATTTTTCTATTTTCAATGTGTAAAAATCAGTTTATTTAAGAATGAAAACATTTATTTGACTATTCAATTATTATATTTATTTTTCCAAGCGAACTCAAAGGACATTTATTCACTTCTTCACCTCTAAGATTTACACGCTCATAAAACGAATTGCATGCCTTTAAAATACGTCTAAATCGAACCGACTTATAATGAATAAAAAAAATGTAACAAAGAACCAATATATAGTCAGTTGTATTATTTCAGGCGTTTCAGGCAAGTGCCAATTTACTTTCGGCTTTTGAAATATTTGCAGAAATACGATGAGAATGTGTGATAATAAAATGGTCCACGTCTCCGGAATTTGCCCTTTTTAACCCCAAGTTTTCTAAAGTCATAGATGTCATCTTAGATACAAACACAAAATTCTCATAGGTATTATATGATAGTAGAATCATTTAAAAACGGTGGATACGTGTAACATAAATTAAATAAACACAAAAGTCCGGATCGTCCATGTCAACATGTGCAACATATTATTATGTGTTATTATTATACATTGTGCTAAATTAAAAAAACGGTGGTCGTAGAACATAAATTAAATAGACAATACGTACACCATCTAAAAAGAACATTTTGTGTTAAATTATTTTTATTTTGTTTTTTTTATTTTATATCATTGTATTTTATATTATTTGTTTTAGATTTATTTTGTGGGTGTTGGACGATAGATGTGCGCGGGAGATGCCTATTGGTGGCGATGAGATTCGCAACCCATCACACCGCGTCTCCCGCGGAGTGAAAAGAGAAGGATGGAGTGCTGCATCAGTAAAAGTGTGACAGTCCATTCTTTCTGCCTACCCCTTCGGGGAGACGGCGTGATGGCTAGTTAGTTAGTTAGTTAGAATCATTCATCTTCAAACGTTAATAATTCATACCCCATTAATTATGTATCATAGCTATATTGACTTTGTGAATAAAAAAATTTCGGTGACCACTGTTACTTATAAATATCCGAATAAACAATAAATATAATACATTTTCTAATCTACTAACTATCAGGCCGTCTTTCCGTAGGGGTAAGCATAAACAATGGATCCCCACATTGTTCCCTCCTGACATACTACTCTTCATTCATACATCGTTCTTTGACTGCCACACAGAAGGTCTCGGGTTTGATTCCCGTCGATGGCAATGTGATTGTCACTTTACCTTTAGTCTGGCGATAGATTAGCAACCTATCACATGTCACAAGAATCAATATGATAGCTATACCCTTTACATCGATTCGGCTCGCGCTATAATGATATAAAGAGCTATTCAACAAAATAATACAATACATTGTTCCGTCACGACATACTTATCTTGCTTCCTCTACAATCGTGCGTCGTGTCATCTACATCAATTTCTCCTACTCTTTGCGTGGGCGATATTTAAAATTTGATTAATTTGATCGTGTCGCGTTTTCCTCGGGCTTCCTCTATTTTGAGTTTCGTTTTCGTCATTTCCGTATACTCTCCTAACCATTATGTCTTCATTCATTATTTTTGTGTGTCCAAACCATCTTAATTACCCTTTCATTATTTTGTTCATAACATTTTTATCCGCACTGCGTTTACTTCTCTCTATTTGCATTCTAAGGCATCATCAAATGTCATTTGATGATGCCTTACACAGGCGAAACATCTCATTTTCTTAAATCAAAATAAAATTTCTAGGAAACAGACGTTTTATTTGTATTAATTATTCTATGTTTGGCTCAACATTATACAAATAACACAATTTACGTTTATGTGTAACCACCTGTAGTACTCGTGTATGACATGATTTTAATCTATTGTTTATAACTAACTCACTAACTAACTAACCACCGCGCCGTCTCCCCGGAGGGATAGGCAAAAAGGATGGACTGCCACACTTTTCTTTCCTGACATATTTCTCTCGGTTTCTCAACATACATACATCGTGTCATGCACGCGCGTCGATTTCTCTGACTCTTCACATGGCCGACATTCAATATTCGATTTATTTGATCATGCCACGTTTTCCTCGGTCTTCCTCAATTTCTGGTTCCATTTACATCGTTAACATATAATTTTTTACCATTCTTTCTTCATTCATTCTTTCCATATGTCCAAACCATCTTAATGATCCTTTCATTATTTTGTTCATAACACCATCATTCGCACCGCATTCACTCTATCATACACAGAGTATCCACACATTCGTCTAAGAGATCTCATTTCTACTGTATTTATTCTACTTTCATCCTTCTTTTGCCTGTTCCATGCTTCGCTTCCATACATAAGGGTCGGTAGAAGAACAATATTGTGTTATTATTATTATTATTGTGCATTGCCATTTTAGCTTTTTTGGGTAGGTTTTTGTTTGCGATTACAACTTTAAGTGCACCATTCACTTTGTTGCCTACCCCAACCCTTTCTTTCAATATCCCTTTCCACTCGCCCATCTCTTGTAAACATACTACCTAAATACACGAACTCAACTACTTGCTCCAAATTTTCACCATTCACGCTAATGTTGCAGACTGTCATGATTTATTCTTTTTCAAAAATCATTACCTTGGACTTATTAACATTCATCATCTGATCATTTCACATGCATACCTCATACATACAATTCACCAGGACTTGTAGTTCATGCTCGTTGTCTGCAAGTAGGAAAGCGTCATCCGCATACAAGAGACAGCTTACTGACACTCCGCTCATTTTGGCATCTACATCCAACCCTTTCAGCTCTTTTATACACTTGTCCATATATAGATTTATATCTATTGTTTATTATATATGTATTTACATTTTCTTCTGAGATAAAACTGCTCTCAAGAAATTTTAGAAACAAATAATAGCGCGTATATTTGAAGTCAATTCTAATATCATTTGAATAACGATTCTTTATAAGAGTCTGTCGTTTGACTTAATCCGTCCTCCCTTTCTACCAGAGATTTATTGCAGGGTTTGCTTCTCAGAATACTTCCAACTGAAACACGAACTATCAAACAACAGAGAATAAATAAGGGCTTTTCACAGTTAAATCAGAACATTAGACTTTTCTGAATGCTAAATTCGGTTTGATGTCTCTGTGTCGGACTGAAATTACAATAATCCAATTTTGTTCCGATCATTTGTTAGTAAATAAATTCTTCTTTTCGAGAGAGTTCATTCCCCGCCGAATTGTCTGGAAAATATTATATTTTGAACTCGTAACACTGTATAAATTTTGATGTTGTTTGGAATATTTTCCCTCTTGTTTTCTACCCCTAATGAAATAACACAAAAAACAGTGTGACGAAAATATCAATGGAATTTTCTCAATCAGCGATATATACATCTTCATCCATAATTCTATTTATTATTACCTACAAACATATTCATATTCTTCTTAGAGTCATTATCAATTAGCAATTTGAAAAAATCCTGACATGAAGACCAGCAGCAAAATGAGAATCTATAAGACTTGTGTGCGACCTATCATGACATATGGGATCGAGTGCGGGGTGGACACTACAATCACAAAAAACGCGCTCAGAGTGTGAGAAATGAAGACGCTCAGATCTGGCAAGAGAGGATAAAGAATACACGGATAAGGGAGATATGCGAGGTCGAGGATGTCGTGAGGCGGGGAAGGCAAAGGAGAAGATACCGGTATGCACACGTGAGGAGAATGGATCCATCCAGACTCCCCTTCATTGTGTTGCACGGCCAACCCCAAGGCAGACGACCCCCGGGCAGACCACCAAAGAGATGGATCGAAATCTGGGAGTCGACTTTGCAGGAGGCCAATTCCTTTTAAGAAACATGCCACTAGGCCTACACTAAGAATAAGAAGGGAGAAGAAGAAATATTCTTCTTCTCGGTGCTACATCCTGGTGTGAGACTTGGCCTCCTCAACAACAGTACTCCACTGGCTTATGTCCCTGGCCATCTCTCTCCATTCTCCAGATCTTTCCATTTTCTCTATTATTTATATACAAAGAAGATTTAAATTAAAACATTCTCTGTATAAAAACAAGAATAGTTTTGATAAACTGTTATATAATAAATATTTTTATCGTCTTAAGAAATTGAAAGTGGAATTTCATAATTACGAATATTTTATTAATTAGTATTCTTTTTTCCTCTTTTGAGATTATTTTTCTCGAATTGTTTCAAAGATTTCATATATTCAACCTACCTTACACCTGATAAGGAGATCGACATAAACTCTTTTTCACTTAAGTTTATATCGATTTCCCGATGATGAAGGTATAAAACCTTCGAAACATGTCGAAAAAATAAACTCAATGTGGATAAATCAGTGTTTTCATTAAATAAAAATCATTAAGTGTTAAATTATAAAACTTAGTTTTTATGTATCACAATTTTTATTTTTATTTTTCGCGACAGCTGTTTCGTCAACCTATGTTGACATCATCAAGTAGTATAATAAATAAAAACCCTAATTATTTCACATTATTTTTTACCTAGCCATTAAAACTATTATTATATTATTTCTTCCAGCCATTTTCCATTTTTTAATAAATAATAAGAAAGAAAACCTCTGAAGCTTTATTATATTTTATTTTATTTTATGGGAATGACGTGTTTCGATTTTTTTTTTTAAAAAAAGACTAACACCAAAGATTTAAATCAATGATATTAGAATTTATTTTACAATCTTCAATGTGAGCAGAAAATAGCTCATTATTATGAAGAAGGAACCTGGTCGTGTCCAGGCTCGAACCCAAGTCCCTTTGATCAGAAGCTAAGCGTTCTATCCCCGCAAAGTTTTCTCACCTACGGCACACCTAAGTTCTTCCTAGAATTCCACGGCACACCAAAAGCTAAAATTCCATCTGGACGTAGACGTCGATCAGCTCGGAAGATGTTGGTAACCTTTTTTTTTGCCAGCAACTTCCGGCCAGTAGAAATCTGCGGACCTTTTTCAGGAAAAAGCTGAACAGCCTAAAAAAACAATAAAAAAAAGATCACCAACGTTCCGACTAAATATTTTTTCTTTATGTATTTGGCCACGGCACACCTGATCCGGCTCACGGCACACCAGTGTGCCGCGGCACACCGTTTGCGGAACGCTGCCCTAGACCACCACCCCGATTGTAAAAACATTATCGAATATTATCGTTTGAAAATTCCTTAGCAAGACGAAACACATGATTCCAATAAAATTAAGTAAAAATAAATTGAAAACCAAATTTTATATAAATTCAATACTTAATACGGACATATGTTGAATAAACTTTATATAGTGATAAAACATATATTATATAATAAAATGTATTACCTTACATGTAGAATTCCACGAAGCGCTTAAAGGTTGTGCTGTCACACTCACAAAAGGTTCTCAAATGCATCCACCTTTTTTGTGTGCCCTTTCTATTTGAAAGGAAACGGATCCAGCGAAAAAGGTTAATTTATATGCCTGAAATCTTTTAAATGTTTATAATAAATCTTTTTCTGGCTCCCGAATAGGGTGGTTACAGCGGATTGAGATTACACTCGAAAACACCACAAAGGTTATATCTTGAATAAAGTTAAGCAGCATAAATCTCTCGAATCTTTTTCGACTCGTATTTAATATGAACATGAAAAGTTTTCAAACGTTACGATTGTGCACAACTGAAATACAGGCAAAAAATATATCGAGATTCAGCCTTCCCGAATTCAGAAAATTATTTTCTTTGCCTAGAAAGACAAAGACCAAAATATATAAAACGCTGATTAGACCAGTCCTAACATATGCCTCGGAGACTTGGACGCTCACTAACTAACCATCACGCCGTTTCCCCGAAAGGGTAGGCAGAATGAATGGACTGTCACACTTTAACCGATGCGGGACTCCATCCTTATATTTTCGCCCCGCGGGAGACGCGGTGTGATGGTTGCGAACCTCATCCCCACCAATAGGCATATCCCGCGCACACTTCGATCGTCCAACATCCACAAAATAAATCTAGAACAAATAATATAAATTACATTGATATAAAATAAAATAACAAAATAAAAATAATTTAACACAAAATGTTATTTTTAGATGGTGCACATATTGTCTATTTAATTAATGTTCCACGTATTGACCGTTTTTTTTAATTAGCAGTATAGCAAAATAAACTGCTTCGAAAGGAAGATCCTCCGCAGAATCTTCGGACCCATTAAGGATGGTCAGACGTGGAGAAGGAGATACAACACAGAGCTCTACGATCTATACCAGGACGTCAGCGTGGTCAAGTTTATAAAGATTAACAGACTACGCTGGCGAGGGCACGTGCACCGCATGGAAGATCTGGAGCCCTCCATAAAGATGTTTATAAAAAATTTTCGAAAGTGAATTCATAACACAGAGTGATCCTGACAATAAACAGTCTAAAAAATGGAAAAGATATATCAATTCTTGTGAAATATAAAAAAAAATCGTATGAAGCAATCACTTTGTGGTAGGACATTTCAAAAAATTTATTATTACGAAGCCCTGAGGAAGCTTGGGTACAAGCGAAACTAGTCGGCAATTGAAATAACCGCATAGTGGTGAAAAACAAAGTGCAGTGTTTTTATTTCTATTTTATTTTAAATATAAATAATAATAAAAATATTTCTAAATCAATAATTTCCAAAACTAGTTAGTTTGGTATACGCACCATTTATTTGTTTTCTCAAGTAGGATCTTGTATTTTTTGTGAACGTTTTTCGTGTCACTTTCATTAGTTTACGTAATATCATAAATCATAATAAATCACTTAGGAGCAGTCACTATTTTGCTTCGTGTATTACGTTATTGTGTTTTTATCAAATTCCTAGACAGTAGATAATACTAACCTTTATTTCTGCCCTACAGGACAGAAAAAAATCTCAGTCAGCTTTTTATGGATGCCATTATGTGTTAAATACTTACTATTCGTGAGATATTAAGATGTCGTTGAATTAGTACTCGTGCAAGTCCCTTTTATATTGTATTTTATAAAAATGTAACTTCAAATTAAGTCTGGTATCTATTGTTGCCTTAAAAACTCAAAATCTATTCACAAATTAGATACTCGTTCTTAAATCCACAATGGGGAAAAACAAACACATGATCATTCAGAATTAGACGAAAATCTATAAAGCATGCATAAGACCAATAAAAACATATGTCGCTGAAGCAAGGGCAGATACAGTCAGGACCAATCAAATTTTGAGGATTTCCGAGATGACACTAAGAACGATAACAGGCAAGACACTGAGAGAACGCGTGAGAAACACCAGAATTACAGAGATATGTGAGGTTGAATATATTATAAGATGGGGTAGACAGTGAAGAAGGGATTGGTACAGTCATGTCCAAGAATGGACACCACCAGACTCCCCTATATTGCACTTCAAAATCAGCCTCACGGGACTCGTCCTTGTGGGAGACCATCTAAGAATTGGAAGGATAGCTGGGAATTTACCTCATAGGGGGAGCAACCCTCTGGAGAACAGACCACATAGGTCTACAAAAAGGATGAAGGAGAAGAAGAAGATACTCGTGAAAAAGTAGCATACTTTCTTACATAAAACTTATTTACTAACCATCAAATCGTGTCCCCGAATGGATAAACAGAAAGGATAGACCGCAACACTGTATTTTCCTGCTTCTTTCGTTTCTTCAACATCGTGTCATCGTGTCATGCACGCATGTCCATTTCTCCAACTCCTCAGGTGGCCGATAATATTTGATTGATTTGATCTTGCGTGCGTACCAGTTTTCTTAAATCTTCTTCTATTCCTTGTTCTACGTCGTTTCCATATACTTTCTTTACCATTATTTCTTCATTCATTATTTCCATATATCCAACCCATCTTTTTTCATACGTATTTGGAAATAACATATCTTTAAATGTCCTCTATTGATATCATAAATGATATACAATTTTAAATGAAATAATAATACACTTTTACTATTTGTATCTAAACCACTATATTTGTTACCTACCGGTTTCGCTCCCGCCAGAGCTCGTAATGATGGATGGCCAGTTTAGCGTGACAAAAATATGATGATATATAATATATTCAAATTAGAGCGGTATTCGGTGGAACTTTTTTTGAAACTCAAGAGAAAGTAAGCATTTTAATAATTGTTCAATACAAAAACAGATTTTTTCTAAAACATGTATCATATCTGTACTACGTACAAAATATACCTCGTAATAAATATATATTAAAGTACATACCTGATACTTCAATATTCATGTTAAAAACTTTGCGATTTCAGAGTTAGTAAAACAGGACAAGCGTAGATATTCCGTCAACGATCCGAGCGCAACTTACTAGTGTTGGCCGCGCAGAAGCTAACCCAACTTTGCGCCCATGTATAGACTGCCATGTTGTGTCGACAAATAAAATGAATATGGGGAATTATGAATTGGATTATTAATGAACGTTTAAAAAGTATTGTAGATTATTTTGAAGACACGAAAAAAAAATCTTTTTGGCGCGCTAAATCGGCTATCCATCCTTATGTGCGGAGTTTTGACAGAGTGAGAGAATAAACTTTAAAAAATTTAAATTTATTCTATCACACCGATAAAACTCCGGCAGGAATGAAACCGGTTGGTGTTAAGAAATAAAGTGGTTTAGTTAAAGTCCGGATCGTTCAGCTAACATGTTCACCATTAAAAAGAACATTCTGTCTTATACTATTTTAATTATGTTATTTTATTTCATATCAATGTATTTTATATTATTTGTTTTAGATTTATTTTGTTGACGTTGGACGATCGAAATGTGTGAAGGATGGAGTGCCGTATCGCTTAAAGTGTGGCATTCCATTCTTACTGCCTACCCCTTCGGTGAGACGGCGTGATGTTTAGTTAGTTAGTTAGTTTGTATACCTATACAATTTTCATACTCTGTTTTATTATTTACTTAACTTGAAATATTTTTACATTCTATTACGGAGTTATTCAATGTAATGAAATGTGAATTATATTTTCAAATCATCGAAATTGTATTTATAATTGTATGCATATTAGTTCGTGTCTAATAAATTTTATGATTGATCGACATAAAACATGTTAAATTCTGTTGAAACTTTCTTATTGAGTTGATAAAACAAAATCATTGATTTTCACAAATCCTTATTTTGTTTTACAGTTTTTTTGTGCTTGTTTTATATCTGTTTATGATATCGGTACACATTATCGGATTGAATTTTATTCTAAATTTGGAAATTTATACGTTTTGTTCAATTTCTCACTCAAATTTGATACTGTTTCACCTTTATGGCCCTTAAAGAAAAGAAAAAAATTCAACAAGGAATATAAGTGAGGTGAAGTAAATAATTGTTACCTTCCTACTTCAAATATTTTCGATCGGTATTTTGAGTGGAGTGAGATCTTATGGTCAATACTAGGGTCAAGTTTAATGTGACTCTGCGAAAAAAGTATTCCTCAAAAATGTATCATAATTCTTATTATCAATAGATCTCTAAAACGAATGAGTGTCAAATGCAAATATAAGAAGTCAATAGGGTTCGAATTCAAATGTTATGAAAAAGTAATGAAATTATCATTAAGATGGTTTAGACACGTAGAAATAATGAATGAAAAATGGTTTAGAAGGTTTATGTAAACGACGTGAATGGAGCTAGAAATAGAAATCAAATCAATCAAAAATTAAATGTCAGTCGACGTGCGTAAATTGAACGATGTATAAATGTAGCAGAAGCGATAGAACATTACCTCTCCAGGGAGACGGTGTGATGGTTGTTATTATTAATAAAAAATAAGTTGAGTCGAAACCATGTTAACTCAATTTTTATACGTTTTCACAGCGAAACATATCATTCCCATAAAATATAATTAAACTTCTACAAATCAGATGTTCGCGAGATGATGATATAGAATATAGAAAAACAGATGTTCGTATAGAGAATCCGCATAAAATCAACTATGGATATTAGGGTGTCCCTTATTTTTCAAAGTTTTAATTTTATAATGCATAGGCTATTATTTTATTCATTTGGGCCTAAAACATCCGAAAACAATTTTTTTTCCTTATTCGGAACAGTGCAACCCGTGCCGACTTGCGCGCAAAGATGTCCCATACAAATTGCGTCACTGGAGCGGCGCGCTATCGTTGTTATTATCGTTTAGTCTAGGCTTGTCGGGTAGTAGCACGAATTGTTTTATATTTCGAAAATTTCAATGGAACTAAGAAGCAATTAAAACACTATTTTCTTGGTCGGTGAAGTAAACCACTAAATAACAGGTGTAAACTACCATCTAATCGTCAAGTTCTCGCGGTTCTATTTTTCAATATACGTAAAGTTAATTTGACTGTTAATGAAAGCCCAAATCTTATCATTCTTGAGTGCAATATATTCTGAAAAAAGGCTAGAACACCTACCAGAGCTGTTCTTAATTATGTTAAGAAGTTAGTAGAACTTTATCAGGTCTGACGAGAACTGCAAAAAATAGCAAGAAGATGCAGGACTTACATAGGCGCCGCGAAGAGAACTTTCAACTTGAATTAGATAATTTATTCGATATCGCACAAGCCGATGCTCTTAAATGTGCTGTGATACGACAGCATCTTATACAGGATGCTTGAACGGAGCTTGTGTGCAAAAACTAGAAAGAGATTTGTTACTCTTTGCTTGCCGCCATCATATATATGAACTGATGCTCGAAAGTGCGTTTGAATCGCAAAATCGATTGACGAGATGATTATAGCGAACTCATTGAGCTTGCTATTGTTTTTCTGGGTGGAGGCAATGAAAATAAAATAAAAATCAGATCTGCTGGCCCAATGCATCAAGCACGATGGATGGCAAGATCTATTTACTCCTTAAAAATACGTTTGCTGCAGTCCCAGTTTAAAATGTGCGCTAAGGACAAACAAGCTTTACGAGATGTATGTTTATTTATTGTGGCAGTTTATGTGAAACCTTGGCTTGAATGTAGTTTGGCGATAAAAGCTCCGAATCAAGATTTTTGTTTTTTAAAAGATTACGAGGAAGTTGACAATTTCCAAAGCGTTTTTTTACAAGTTCAGTCAACATTTGTGGTACTTGTCAGAAGAAATACTGTCCTTTTAATGTTTGATGACAACGTTGATGAGCAGACCTAAGGAAACATTGTAGAAAACTTACAAAAATAAAGTTTTGGTGATTCGGGAAAGATATATATTCCATCAAAGGAACAGATGTCTGTCTCTCTATATGGTACGTAAGTAGTGTTTAATCTGGTATTTAAATTAGCACTTATTTGTTTTATTTATAGGTACTACAAGTATTTGTTATCTTGTTTTATGAAAATCTTTGAGTGATTTTGTTTCTGTCAAGAGTAAAGATTTATTTTCACGACTGAAACTTGATAGTAGTTTCCTTCAAGAAATTGTATCATCATAGAAAGATAGCGCGAAGTTTGTGGAAGCTAAAAATAAGGTTACTAGCTTAAAAGCAGTTAATGACACAGCTGAAAGAGCTGTTAATATAATAAAATACTATCATGGATTGACTACCGCAGATGAAGAACATAAGCAGTTCATATTATGTTGTGTGCCAGAACATAGAAAAATTTGCCCAGACTGTAAAAAAAGAGACTTTAAAGAGGAAATATCCACGTAAATAAATATAAATTTGGATCTTTTTTGATAATTATAAGAAAAACATTATATAAATACATGTTTTCATCAATATTTATCTAACAAAATGTTTTAAGTGATCATCTATAACTATATTTAAGAGACACTTAAAGCGGCTATTTTCTAAAACTTTGAGGGCAAGTCGGCACGGGTTAGAATTAACGTAGGAAGTTGAAATTCTGTATTTGGGTAACTAGTAGACTATTAAACATAATTAGAGGGTATGCGTTTCAATAATCCAAAAAAATTTTTTTGCCCATATAAGGGACACCCTAATGGATATATTGCACGTATATCGATAATGACTTAACTTGGAAACTCTTTTCAAGACATCACTTGTTTTGGAGTAAAACTTAATTCTTTTCTTTCTACACTTATAATGCATCGACCTCAACAAACGCCTAATTTTGCAAACCAGTTCAAGTTAATAAGTAACAAGCTATTGTCAGTCATGTTCACATTTCTCATCTCAAGTGCATTTATTTATTAATCGATCTTATAGTAATAATCCATATACCTGTATTCATAATTTAACAACTGTCCTTCTCTCGTTAATAATCTTATACCTGTATTCTAAATTCTAATAATGTCCTTTCTTTATGAATCTACCTACATATCTGTATTCTTAATGGCGATCACAGTCTTAACTCGTATGTTTTTGTATCTCCAATCTTTTTAGATTAGAGATACGAAAAATTATTCTTTTGTTTTTGAAAATTTGGTTTGGTTCATGTGGTGCTCCTATTAATTTGGAGATATTTCGCGTATAAGTGAATTGTTTTGGTCAATTTAACTGTTGCCGCACTTTATAATAGTTAATTGTGACACGTAATACGTTTGTGCTGTTAAAATTATATTAGTTTTAAAGTTTTTATAAAGAATTTTGACAGGTGTAAAAATAAATTTTTCATTTGTTCCAATGAGAATTTGAATAATTTCTTCAATATTATTTCAAAGTTCTTGCTGGTTAAGTGCCTACTTACAGCTAATTAAAAAAACGGTGGATACGTGAAACATAAATTAAATAAACACAAAAGTCCGGATCGTCCATGTCAACATGTGCAACATCGAAAAAAAAACATTATGTGCTAAATTAAAAAAACGGCGGATTCGTGGAACATAAATTAAATAGACAATATGTGCACCATCTAAAAAGAACATTTTGTGTTAAATTATTTTTATTTTGTTATTTTATTTTATATCATTGTATTTTATATTATTTGTTTTAGATTTATTTTGTGGGTGTTCACGATCGAAGTGTGCGCGGGAGATGCCTATTGGTGGCGATGAGGTTCGCAACCCATCACACCGCGTCTCCCGCGGAGCGAAAAGAGAAGGATGGAGTGCCGCATCAGTAAAAGTGTGACAGTCCATTCTTTCTGCCTACCCTTTCAGGGAGATGGCGTGATGGTTAGTTAGTTAGTTAGTTAATCTTTTTAGATTTAAATTAAGTGTCTGAATCGAAAAAAAATTATTGGATTTTATTCCTAACTATTTAAATAAAAACACTGTTTTAAAATATCATAGTTGATTATGTATCTTTTGAAATTGTCGTGACAGCTGTTTTGCTAATCGATGTTAGCATCATTAATTCATTTCTCAGCGCTACATCCCGGTGTGGGACTTGGCCTCCTCCACAACGGTCCTCCACTGACTTCTGTCCCTGGCCATCTCTTCATTCCCCAGCTCCTTCCATATTCTAATCGATGTTAGCATAGTCAAGCGGAATTTATTCCGTCTATAACAAATAAATAAATAATATTACATACAATTTAGTAGTAAAGAACTAATGAAGCGCAGTTCGAAACCATTTTTTGCACTACAAATGTAGCCAGTCGAACTATATGGATCTATTAAGCTATAACTAGAATTTTTTATCTCTTAACTATTACCAATATTTCTTTATGCTGCTGAAACTTGGACAAAGAAATCCCGTGACCGCACCAGGATTGATGCCTTTGAAATGTGGTGTTGGCGTCGTATGCTAAGAATACCATGGACTGCAAAAAGGACGAACGACTCGGCTCTCAATAAACTCAAAATCATGAGATATGTAATATGCAGTCGACGGGTATTGAGTTTCTTTCATCACATTGCCAGGAGAGAGCTTGGTAACATGGAAAAAAGTATTGTCACATGAAGCCATCCAGGGAAAAGAAGTAGAGGCAGATCTCCTGCGCGGTGGTGTGACCAGATTAATGAAATGACCGGGGGAAACCTCTGCTAAGAACAGATAGGATTGGAGGCGCTTTGTTTTAGCCGCAGGCATTTCCATAGATCGCGACCTTCAACAATGAGAAATCGAAGAAAAAAGAAGAATTATTGGAAACTAAAGGCGAATAAAAATTGGTGATTGGTGAAAAAAAACGAATTCCTATGGATGGCGCTAGTGTAGATTAAACTAAAAATTGTGAAGTGTTTCTCAACATGGTGGCATATATACATCTACCAAAAAATTGTCAGACGTGGTGGTCGTAAGAAGGGCAGAATGGGGAATGTTGTTAACAAAAAGCGATCGCTTAACCCAACCAATGACATGTCATAAGTCCTGACCTTGACCACCATAATCTGTTTCCAAAAAAAAACATTTTGCATATTCGTCTATATTGAGATATTAATCCTTAAGAATAAAAATTGGATTATGCCCGATTCGCATACTTCCTCTTTTTAATAGCCACGTCAGTTTGTTCATGCGCCAAGAAGTTTTACGACTGGCAAATTGAAAATTTTCGCTCGTTTTGTCGTTAGGTCCCGAACATGCCTCCGGGCTTGGCACTAAATACTCGTCTCTCACACTTTCGGTAAAATAATGTTGTTTTATGGGACAGAACAAGCTCCTCCGTATCGCCTATTGTTTATTCATATTTTCTGTTTAAAGTACCCTTTTTATTTGGTTATAAACAATTTATACGCACACAAGTTTGTGGTATCTATTATGGATGGAAAATTGATAACGCTTTTTGTAAAAGCTTTTTTCACAGAAAGTTTTAGTGGTCTCTGTCGCGAGTTGAGTGAACGTATGGCCGATGATATCTTTATAGGAATCAGTAAACTTAAAATAATACACTATTGTGTGGAGAAAATATTTTCTACATTTTAACTCTTTGTGTTTTGCAAACACAATGACAGTACAACTATTTAGTACTATAAATAATTAGAGATTAAAAATATGTTTTAATTATACAACTCAAAACATATAAACAAAGAATATTTTCAATATTAATAAAAAAGCAATAAAAATAGCAATAAATATAATAGTTGCAAAGAACTAAAAATACAATAGCATTACTAAAGATATAACAAATTGTGTTTTTTAAATTGTGAAAAAAAGTTATACCAACAACAAACCAACACGCCGTTTCTCAGCAGGGGTAGGCAGAAAGATAGGACTGCCACACTACTCGATCCTGACATACCTCTCTAGATTCTTCCATATTCATACAGCGAGTTATATTCACACGTCTATTCTTCCGAATTTTGTATAATACGACCTTTAAAATTTAATATATTTGGTCATACCTAGTTTTGCTCTGTGTAGTTTATGGGAATGACTTGTTTCGTCTTTTTAAGGCAATCTTCTTCGTCTTCTTCTTCCTCAGCCTATTTTCGTCCACTTTTGGACAAAGGCCTCCTCCATTCGCTTCCATGTCAATCTGTATTGTGCAGACTGCATCCAGGTTATTCCGACATGTCTGTTCAGATAATCCTTCCACCGTAGTTGCGGTCGCCCTGCACTTCTCTTTGCTGTCGACGGTCTCCAAGTCAGCAGTTTTATGTCCATTTTTCATGTGAGCTTCTGGCTACGTGACCTGCCCATTGCCATTTTAGAGTCGCCACCCGGTGGATAATGTCAGTGACCTTTGTTTTTTCTCTAACCGTTTCGTTTCTGACTCTGTCTCTTAGGCTTATTCCTAACATGGCTCTTTCCATAGTTCTTTGGGTCACTTGTAGTTTCTCGGTAGTTTGTTTGGACAATGTTACAGTTTCAAGACCATAAGTACCAACTGGCAGAACACAGGCTTCATAGACTTTTCGTTTTTTAAGGCATCACCAATTTTTTTAAATAAGTATAATATAATTTTAAAAAATTATCAAATTTAAAATAAAATAAAACATTTGATGAGACCTAAGAAAGTTGAACCATGTCATTCCCATAAAATATAACAAAATTTCAAGAAAACAAACATTTCATTTTTATAATTATTTTATATGGAGTTTAACATCATTGTTAAATAAACAATTCAGAACTTAGTGAAATCTTTGAGTGATTTTACTGAAATCTCTTGGCGGAAATTCATTTCATTCATTAAGTAATATTTTTTTTTAAATCGATGTTTCTTAACTATTTGCACTTTTGTATTTATTTCGACGGCGACCGGTTTCCTCAGGCTCGCTGGCATCGATAGACTGCATCGACATCGGCATCGACGGACCAGTCTGTCGATATCAGCGAGCCTGGCGAAACCAGACGCTGTCGAAATAAAGATGTAAGTGGAAAAGCAGTTTAAAAAACATCGTTTTATGTTCATATTATATGTTAGTAATACATAGATATCATATCACCGACAAACATCCACACTTGTGCTCTTACGCCCATGTTGGTGGACCTCAACAACGGGCGACAGCTTGGCACCAACCACCACCCCACGTGGGGTAACTACATATTATAACCCTAACCTAATTTATTCAGGCTATTCACGGACGCACGACTTCACCCTAGTCACGTAACCTACATGAGAGGATTATTGTGTGCGGAATGCTCACTCCCATTCAAGTAGAGATCAAATAAAAGAAAGGTCCAAATATTTATTCCGATATGTTAGTTTATTGGTTTTTGCAATAGAAGCATATTTTTTGTTTTTTTTAATGTATACAAATACTTGTAGACAAATACTAAGCCTTTCCCGTTGCATTAATAAAGCTTTTCTGTTTAATGCTTACATAAAAGCTTAATAAATGGCGCCAGTGTAGATTGACCAAAAAAATGTGAAGTGTTCTTAACATAGAAGCTTTAATACATCTTTCAAAAATTTGTCAGACATAGTGGTCTTAAAAAGGGCGGAATGGGGATATTGTTAACATAAAGCGACCACTTAACTCAACCAATGACAGGTCATAAGTCCTGTAAACGCCTCGACTACCATATTCTATTTCCAAAAAAGCAATTTACATCTTCATCTCTATTGAGTTACAATTAATCCTTAAAAAGGAAGCATATTTGTTTTTTTAGGATCTTGGGAAAATAACTCATCATTTTGGAGATCGTTGCAGTCTCCATATTCGGCTACCATTTCATCATTCATCGGGTGTCCATCGTGTCCGAGGAAGACTTTCCTTCGCAGTTTTGGGGGTCCGCATGTGGCTGAAGAGCCCGATCCTGGACTCACATATTCTGGAGCATCTGGGGTAGAGGAAGATGCTTGTAATGGAGCCGTCACCGTCTCCCAGTGATCTCTCATTTCTCCTCCTTCTCCTCTTTGCGACGACGTCTCTGCACTGTGCTTCAAAGTCTTACGTACCTTTATGTACTGTTGTTCTCCACCTAGGTCTGCCTTCTGCAGTCTTTTCCCGGTAATCACAATCAATGCTAGTCTTTTGTAGGATTTCCTTTAAGGGAGTCCTTAAAACGTTTCCTCTGACCACCGTGTGAACGTTTCCCTTGGGTAAGCTGAGAGTACATAATCTTCCTTGGGAGTCTTGCCTTTGGCTACCATAACTACCCTGAAGATGGAGAGTGCAACGATCTCCGAAACGTTGGTCTTGGAAGATGAGTTACACAGATTTTCCCAAGACCACAAAATACATATTCCTACCAACCGTGAAAATCTAATCAAGCATATTTTTTTAACATATTTTTTTAAATTTTATTCATACGCATTTTTAGTATCAACAAATATATTATTCAAAAAAGCTTCAAAGGCAGTGCAGTTCTTGTACCCAGCTAATGTTTGGAAGCGAAACTTAAAACTGGCAAAAGAAGGCTGAAAGTAGAATTAATGCAGTAAGATCTTTTAGACGAATATCTGGAAAATCTGTGTTTGATAGAGTGTCGAATGAAAATATAAGACATTAATGTATTGCGAATGAACGTGTTATGAACAAAATAATAAATGTAACATTACGATTGTTTGGCCACATGGATTAAATAAATAAAGAAAGAATGGTTAAAAAGTATATGTTAAAAGTATATGAACAGAAATAAAGGAAGACCGAGAAAAACGTTGCACGATCAAATAAATCAAATAAGGATGAACGTGAGGAGTCGAAGAAATCGACGTGGGTGCATGACACAATGAATGATTATTGATTATTGAGAAATCTATTTAATTTAAACGCATTATTTAAAATATAGGTTTTTTTTTTTAGGTATGCAATACATATTCAAAATGGAAAAAAAAAACAGTAAAATAATATAAATGTCTATGATATTGGCTCTACTTAAAAGATAAGTTTATGCTATTATTGGTTAAAAATGATTTCGAGCATATGAGCGCCACGGCTACCTCGAATGAAGCGCAATCGTGAAATCTAATTTTCGACAATTGTCGTCTTTATCAATGCGTATTATCCACTAGAGTGTAAGTGGTGCGAAAACGATCCATGGTCTACTGAATAACTTGCTCGGATGGACGATTATGTCGACCGTGAAATGGACGTAGTGCACGATAAGTTTGGCGAACCGAACCATGATTTTCAAAATAAATTTGAACAATTTTCAAGCGCTGTTCTGACGTCAGTCTATTCATGGTCTATAAACGTATTGATTACAAATCAACTATTAACTGTCAAATTGACAGTCTGTATAAACAATGTTGCTAGTTAAAAAACCAAACATCTAAAAAAACACCCTATACAAATTAAATGTGAAATAAATATAAAAATAAAGTTATTTATACAGAGTAAAAAAATTTCTTCAAATAAATAATGATTTATTCAATACTAGAGGCTTGTAACGCTCGAGACTGCAAGAATTTATATTAAATGAGGTATATATCTCGCTTAATAACCCAATTTGCACAGCCAGTCGCTATTTAACTTTTTTGACAACATTCACACTCTGTGTACCTACCTTAAGGGCCAAGGACGGCGATAACAATTTGGGCCTCCCGTTCAAACGTGATTTGACATTCAAATTCTATCCAACTACAATTGAATTTTCCTAGAAGTTCTCTCCTATTATTGATGACTGTACAGAATAAGAATTTATTTTTATTTTAACAGAATACACCATAAGTTTACGATGAGGGACCTCGGGATCATCTATGAGAGTAGGCTGACTTTTCGTGCACATATTGAGAAGATTTGTGTCACTGCACTGAAGATGTTAGGCTTCATCGTCCGGATCGGCAGAGTTTTCAGGGATCCTCAAGTGCTCAGAGTCCTATACAACATATTGGTTCGTAGCAGACTCGAAAGTGGTTCTGTGATATGGAGTCCTCACGAGGCGAGATATTCCGTGATGCTGGAGAGGGTTCAGAAAAAAAAATCTGAGTTATCCGTGGCTCTATCCCACAGCATTTCTTTTCGGAATGCTTTGGGCCAACTCTCTGCAGCTTCGAAGAGATGGGCATCTCATAACCCATTTCTTTAGATTACTCAGGGGATATTTCGAGAACTCGGCATAATGTCTGTTGATGAAATAAACTGATTTGATTTGAAAAATACCAAAACAATGGATTATCTAAAAAAATTACTTACAAAAAAATATAGAAATTGACGTTTGTTCCAATACGTTTCTTTTGTATTGTTGCCTCAAACCAATCTAATATTTTTATTAAGTTTTGCCCCCAGGTCGTGTGATTATTGAAATTTTCAAAGAAGGTTTTCGGATAGAAAATTCCAATTTTCAGATTTTTTCACTTGTATTATGAAAGTATGAGATGGCTATGAAAACATAATGAACACAATTTAGATAAAGGTGCCTTGGATTTTTCCGGCAACGGGAAGCAAATGAACGTGAAAAAACGTTCACTCGAACAAGTTTCTGCGAGACTATTTTTGCACTTCATTTTCGTATATATTTTATAGCAGCTGTCAATTTTCTGGAAATTGAACACTGTTATTTCTACTTTTGAGTTTATTTTTCTTGACATGTTTCAAAGGTTATTAAAATTATTTTTTTAAATGTGTGTAATTATGTACACACGTAAAAAAATTTACTTTTGGGGCTTTTTAAAAACACTACAATTAAAAAAAAAACCTTCAATAGTTTTTAAACACAAATTTTGTCACGGATAAAATTTTTACTACACAATAGGGAAAAAAAATTAATAATTTGTCATTGATGGCACACTTCTTCATTTAACTTCAAAGACTGGAATTTGTAAAACTAATTTTCGATTTATTATACTAATATATAATATTTGGTACAGGTTTTTACTTGTTATGAAAAAGTTATTTGTAATAATATTGCCAAATTTTTTTTTAAACTATCTATCTTATAATATGGCAATTTGTTATTCCTATTCTTCATCTTTTTACGACTAATTTCATTCATGACTCGTTTTATGACATGTTTTGCCAATTCGTGAGTTGGCACGCGTGCAATGTCCAGCTAACTTCATCATGTCGCACTTCCGTAACAGGGTGTGAGCGCAGCTTTATATAACTTGAAAAAAATCATTAATAAATCAATATCATCATAAGAAGGATGAAAGTAGAATAAATGCAGTAGAAATGAGATCCTTTAGATGAATGTGTAGAATTCACTTTGTGTTGCAAATTCATATTTGAATAAATGTAATTAGCTTTAGTATTACAACACTATTTCACCTAAAACAGACATGTTTCAGTGATAACATAACCTTTATCAGTACACCATTTTAAAATTGTATACATTCATAAATGATATGTTATAACCGATGCAGTTTCAAAGCAGCCAGATCATAGGATATGCAGACGACCTTAACATTGTAGGAAGATCCCTAACAGCCATACAAGAAGTATTTGAGCCTTTACAGACAGCCGCCAAGGAGGTGGGTTTAGAGATAAACGAAGAAAGCACCTTCCGCGGTTGAAATTTTGGGCGAGGAAACTTTGACAAACTTTATCATTTAATGACTCAGATTGATTGGAGTAGCTTATACAACTTGAATACCGTAAATGAAGCCTTACAATACTTTTACCGTATTTTATATAACATTTTTGATTTGTGCTTCCCCAGGAAACACATGAGCAATGGTGGACGGAGATATCCTAAGTGGTTTACTGAGGATATCATACGAAATATAAGGATGAAGCATGCTCATCATAAGAAGTGGAAAGCTACTGGCTCTCGTGGTGAGTATGAACAATTCAGTCACTACCGCTCGATGGTGGTTCGCAGTGTCCGATTGGCCTTTCGAACATATGTGGGCACCATTGAGGGTAATCTCATGGACGATCCCAAATCTTTTTGGAACTACGTCAAAAGCTTACGCAAAGATGGTGGCATGATAAACACCATGATGCATGGGGATAGAGAGGTTCGAGGTGCCGATATAGCGAATGCATTCGCTAAGCACTTCCTATCTGTCTATAGCAATATTCCCCCGCGGCTAAATCATGACGATGTGACCAATTCGAGTGCCGATACTACTCATAGCTTCAATGGTGTCAGTCAAATTGACATCTCAGACATAAAAATTTCAATTCAAGCCATGAAAAATTCGCATTCAATTGGCCCTGATTTTCTTCCTATCTTCTTTTTAAAAGGATGCTCTGAATTTTTGGTACCTCCTCTCCACTTCATTTTCAACCTCTCAGTAAATACTGATACCTTTCCCGATTTGTGGAAAATCTCCAAGATCAGTCCCATCTTCAAGAGCGGCCCGAGAGAATCAGTTGAAAACTACAGACCTGTAGCAATACTGTCTGCTCCGGCCAAACTCTTCGAATCTATTATTTATAAAATGATTCTCCCTAGAGTTGAACCCTTCATAATTCCAGAACAACACGGATTCAGGAAAGGGCGCTCTACTGAAACCAATCTTATGATTTTCACAGAATATGTGACAAGGGCTTTGGACAATGGTCACCAGGTTGACTGCTCTTATAATGACTTTTCTAAAGCCTTTGATACCGTCAACCATGATGTACTTCTGCGAAAGCTGTCGGAAATTGGTTTCTCTTCTAAGTTGGTTTTATTTTTATTAGCTACCTGAGGGAAAGGAAACAGTTTGCCTCATACGGTATATTTCAATCTGCACTTTTTCCCGTATATTCCGGAGTACCACAGGGCTCAAACCTTGGTCCACTCCTCTTCACCATCTTCATTAATGATGTCGCGAGAGTTATACAATTTTCGCGATTTCTTTTATTTGCAGATGATCTTAAATTATTCCTTGAGATAAAAAGCCCCGAAGATTGCCTCCATCTCCAGTCAGATATAAATAATATCGTCCGCTGGAGTAAAACCAATCAAATTTATTTCAATATCTCAAAATGCGTAATTTTATCTTTTACGAGAGCATTGCGTACTGTTTATTACAGATACACAATGGATAACCAGCAACTTAAGCGTGTTTCAACGATAAAGGATCTTGGTATCGTTTATGAAAGTAGGCTGACTTTCCATGCTCACATCGAGAGAATATGTGGAGTTGCACTGAAAATGTTGGGATTTATTCTCCGAACTGGTAGAGTTTTCAAGAATCCCTATGTTTTGCGAATTTTGTACAACTCATTGGTCCGGAGCCGGCTCGAGTGTGGCTCGGTGATATGGAGTCCCCACGAGGCGAGATACTCGCTCATGTTGGAGAGGGTTCAGAAAAGATTTCTGAGATATCTCTACATGAGGGAGTTTGGTAGCTATCCGTGGCTTTATCCCACTGCATTCCTCTTGGGCATGCTGGGGACCAATAGTTTACAGATAAGAAGGGATGGGTGCACACTTACCCATTTCTTCAGACTTATCAGGGGATTCTTTGAGAACTCCGTCATCTTGGAGGCTATCCATCTTTATGTTCCAGATGGCTATCTTCGACAGCGTCAGCACAGACTGTTTTATCTCCCAGCATGCAGAACCAACCTGCCTCTGGTGATGCCGGTGGGGAGAGCAATCAAACTGCTGAACATGATCGCTTCGGAGATCGATGTCTTTCATATTCGTGAAAGTACATTCAGAAGACAAATACTCTTGACTTTGGAGAGTATTTTGTATTCCTAATGTCGAACCATCTCTCATGCGTTCCTGGTATTATATATTCCTTATGTTTTACCTGTTCTCAATAGATGCCTTAAACTATAAAAAATGTTTGTAATGTCTTTTGAGAAAATAAACTGATTTGATTTGATTTGAAAAGACAAAAATAATGAAACAATCCAGGAATGCAACCCATAACTCACGGCAAACTATCAGATTCAACGATAGATACAACTTTAAGATGGTGGAGGACTTCACTTACCTGGGCTCATCTATAACAAAGAAAAACGAAGATCACAAGGAAATCGAAAGAAGAATCACAATTGGCAACAAAACATTCATCTCTCTACTACCAACACTCAAATCAAGAAACGTACATACACTGAAAAACCAAAATTATCCTGTATAAAACAATCATCCGAACCGTAGTGACCTATGGATGTGAGGCGTGGACAATGACAGCGAAATCCGCAGAGCGACTAGATACTTTTGAGAGAAGAGTGCTGCGCAGAATTCTGGGACCTGTGAATGACGGTGAAGGCTGGAGAGTGTGGCATAAGCGAGCTGCACTATATTTACAAAGCTCTAAGTCTCTCCACACAGATCATACTGAATAAACTGAGATGGGCCGGTCACGTGCAGAGGATGCCGTCATCGCGAACCCCAAAAAGATTGCTGGAGTGGCACCCAGATGGTAGCAGACCAAATGGACGACAAAGACTGCAATGGGAGGATGAAGTTGCGAGAGATGGGGCGAAATTGTTACGAGTGTCAGATTGGAGGGTCGAAGCGGAGGACAGAAGGAGTTGGAGGCGAAGAATACTGGAGGCTAAGGCTCGATATGGGCTGTAGTGCCATCGAAGAAGATAACCGAAGCATGTATGTGGTGAGTTAAATAATGTGTTGTGATACTAAGTTTAATTATATGTATTCAAATTATAAATAGTAAATATGTAGAAGGTAGATTCAAACATAATACGATCCTACAAAATGACAGTGCTTTTATGATAGATTTTTGATATTAAGATATGATCTTGATCTAAACTAAGTATTACAAAAACTTTGAAGATGACATCAGAATTTGCCAAAAGCCACGGCCATTAACTCAAATTTTCCATTCAGTGGTTTCCCCTGTCACTTGGATTATATCATTCTGATTTTAATTATTCCATTTAAAAACCCTACAAATTATAATACATTTAACCAAAAACTTCAATTCGTTGAATCGAAATATAATTATTCTATTGACGTCAACTTGTGAATGATGTTTACTGAATTCTCGCTTTGCATCAATATCAAATACTCTGGAATTATTAAGCCGCTAATGGCTGCCGGTGAATTATTTACGAACAAGTCGAGTGTATCCATTGTTGCCCGAATTTCATAATTTGTTTCCATAAAATTCTTTACACAAAAGGCGCACTTAAATTAAACGTTTACAAACATGTTTTCAAGAACAAATTATTATCTTGAACAAGAAGAAGAAGAAGAAGAAGAAGAAGAAGAAGAAGAAGAAGAAGAAGAAGAAGAAGAAGAAGAAGAAGAAGAAGAAGAAGAAGAAGAAGAAGAAGAAGAAGAAGAAGAAGAAGAAGAAGAAGAAGAAGAAGAAGAAGAAGAAGAAGAAGAAGAAGAAGAAGAAGAAGAAGAAGAAGAAGAAGAAGAAGAAGAAGAAGAAGAAGAAGAAGAAGAAGAAGAAGAAGAAGAAGAAGAAGAAGAAGAAGAAGAAGAAGAAGAAGAAGAAGAAGAAGAAGAAGAAGAAGAAGAAGAAGAAGAAGAAGAAGAAGAAGAAGAAGAAGAAGAAGAAGAAGAAGAAGAAGAAGAAGAAGAAGAAGAAGAAGAAGAAGAAGAAGAAGAAGAAGAAGAAGAAGAAGAAGAAGAAGAAGAAGAAGAAGAAGAAGAAGAAGAAGAAGAAGAAGAAGAAGAAGAAGAAGAAGAAGAAGAAGAAGAAGAAGAAGAAGAAGAAGAAGAAGAAGAAGAAGAAGAAGAAGAAGAAGAAGAAGAAGAAGAAGAAGAAGAAGAAGAAGAAGAAGAAGAAGAAGAAGAAGAAGAAGAAGAAGAAGAAGAAAGAAGCAGAAGAAGAATAAGAAGAATAAGAATAAGAAGAAGAAGAAGAAGAAGAAGAAGAAGAAGAAGAAGAAGAAGAAGAAGAAGAAGAAGAAGAAGAAGAAGAAGAAGAAGAAGAAGAAGAAGAAGTCAGCCTCTGTCGTACACTCCCTGGACCTGTTCCCGGTCAATCCGGGATTTACTACATTTCAAGAAAAACAACAGCAATGGGATGCCAGCCCACATTTAATCTACTTTATTTTTTATCCCGCCGTACTTTATTGAATAAATAAAAAATATACATATACACATTTCAATACATTATACAATACATTATAAGACACCACAGGAACATAAAGCGTATGTAATGCAATACAGGTGAGTCTGGTGTTGTCCATTCGTTGGACATGACTGTACCAGTCTCTTCTTTGCTGTCTACTCCATCTTATATTATAATATTCTCAGCCTATCTTATTCTGGTGTTCTTCACGCGATCTCTCAGCGTCTTACCTGCTATTATCCGCATTGTCTTAACCTAGGAAGTCCTCAAAACTTTTTTGGTCCTGATTATGTCTTATTCTTCTTTCTGTGTCCTGTCAGGTCTCCCCAACGTTGACTATCACCCTCGAGTAGACCTCCCTGTCCTGGGCAGCTCGGAACAGCTCCTCCACGGTCCTCAGCCCTATCCACTCTCGAATGTTCCTCAGCCAGGAAACCTGCCTTCTCCCAACACCTCGTCGACCCTCAATCTTACCCTTTAAGATCAGATGTAACAGTGATTATGTCTGCCCTTCATTAAATAGCATAATGTTATTATTGATCTTACGAATGCTTCAAGATTCTCATTTTTACTCTTATAATATTATAATATTTATTATAAACTAGCGGATCTGACAACGCATCGCTATTGCTTTATTCGTATATGCAATTAATGTTCGATATCAATTCATTTATACCATTCAACGAAATAAATTCAATTAGGTTTATCCAAATACATCATGTTTTACTATGAAATTCATTAATGATTTTATTATTTTCTTAAATTCACGTGCAGTAACAGCATTCATTGAAACCGACTCGAACGCCATCTGTTGGCGACTCACAATACATATAATTAAACACTCACATCAAACAAAATTAATTTATAAGGATTAATTTTACCTCAATAGAGACGAAGATGTAAATTGTATTTATTTTTTGCAACAGAATCTGGTTGTCGAGGCGTTAACAGGACTCATGACCTGTCATTGGTTGAGTTGAGCGATCGCTTTATGTAATACAACATTCCTCATTCCGCCTTTTTTACGACCACCACGTCTGACAAATTTTTGAAAGACGTATATATGCTATATATGGAAAGAATGTTAAAAAAATTATATGTTAACGATGTAAATGGAACCAGATATAGTGGGAGACCGAGTAAAACGTGGCACGATCAAATAAATCAAATATTGAATGTCGGCCATGTGAGGAGTCAGAGAAATCGACGCGCGTGCATAACACGATGTATGAATGTTGAGGAATCAAGAGAAATATGTCAGGAAAGAAAAGTGTGGCAGTCTATTCTTTCTGCCTGCCCCTTCGGGGAAACGGCGTAATGGTTAGTTAGTTAATTAGTATATATGCTAATATGTTGAGGAACACTTCACATATTTTTGGTCAATCTACACTAGCGCCATCTATTAAGATTAGGTGTAAGCATTAAGCAGAAAATCTTTATTAATTATTTTATTAATTTATTAATTATAAAATTAATTTAATCCGATATAGACTGTAACATCCTGGCGTTAGCATATTTATTAGCATGTTATACTTAAATAAATTAAAAGTCAAATCAAATTTATTTTTCAAGCCTTCAATAAACTGAAAATTTTCTCGCAATCGGTTTAGTATTTGTCGGGTCTACCTTTCCTAGAATTATGAATATTGTATTTTATTTATATTTAGAACAACTTTAAACAAGAACTAGAGAATGGCAGTCTCTCTTTATCTAATTTTAATATTTTTTTCACAATTTATCTCCAAACAATACAATACAACGCTTCATTCTGAATTACTGGATTTAAATTTTTACCATTTCAACTGCTCTTCAAAGGCATTTAACAGAGTGTAAGGTCCGTGCAAACCAAAATATTTTTATCCAGCTTTTAATTATTTTTTTCCCTTTTGCACGTGATCCTTCTTTTTATTTGTCAACAAGGTACAAAAATTCGTCGTAAACCTTACAATACTTTTTTTGTCGTATGAAAACAAAAAAATACTACAATAATATATTTGTTTAAAACTTTTCCGGAGCCTTATTTCCTGGGTTCTTTTGAAAACCTATATATTATGTATTTTAATTAATATATAAAAATATGAAAAAGTGATTGCGGTGCGAATGATGGATGATTATTTATAAATTTAAAAAAATGTCAAAACGACCCTTTAGTAAAATGCGAAAAAATTACATACATTAAAAACTAACTAATTAACGAAAGGGTGGGCAGAGAGGATGGACCGCCATACTCCATGTCCTGACATACCTATCTAGCTTCCTCTACGTTCTTTGTCGATTTTTCCGATTTCGGATGTGGCCACTTTTTAGGATTTGATTAATTTAGACATGCCATACTTTCATTGGTCTTCCGCGGCTTCTCTTTCCACTCACACTACTTTTATACAACATTTTAACTTTTCTTCTCTCGTCCATTCGTTTCATATGTCCGAACCATCTCAGGGATCCTTTTTTAATTTTACTTATGATACAATCCTTACAAGCCTTACATTTCTTCCTTATTTCGTCGTTCGATATTCCATCATAAGTCGTTTTTCCGCTCATTCTTCTGAGTGATCTCATTTCTATGGTATTTTGTCTCTTGGAAATTTGACAGCTCCAAGCTTCGCTTCCATATATAAGGGTTAGCATTAGAACTCCATTATGTACTGCCATTTTTGCTTTAGTGGATATATTTCTATTAGCAATGATGGCTTTGAGAGTGCCATTTATTTTGTTCGTGTTCTCTCGCCATCTCCTGTAAACATGTTTCCCAGATAAATAAATTCGGTATCTTGCTCCAGTTTCTTACCGTTCGCACTTATGTCACAATTTGTCTTACTTACTTACTTTCTTCCTATGGCCATACAACTCTTAAAGAGTTTTAGCCTCCTTGATGATTTTTCGCCAAGCTCCTCGATCCTGCGCCTTTTGCTCCCAGCAATCCGATTCGCCCAACCTAGCCAGGTCAGCCAGAACCTTGTCCATTAGGCGCTGCGCGCTGTCTAGGCCTTCAAGTCGGTGTAGACGCGTACAGGGTCTTGATTGCTCTGGTCTCTTCGGCTCGGCATACGTGCCCAATCCATGCTAGGCGACCTTCTCTCACGGTGCTCGTTATAAGGGGCTGCTGGGTCATCGTACGGATATCTTGGTTGGTTCTATGCCTCCAAGTTCCAGAACCATATGTCACCACTGGCTTGATGATATACAATTTGTCATATATGTTAATTCTTCCTTTTCAAATACCATCACTTAAGACTTGGCTTTACATATATGATTTCGCTAAAAAGGTGCGTATATTATTATCCAAATATTATAATCGAAGCATGCTGAATATCGTGTTGATCAGGTGTGGTGTTCACACCGGCTAAAGCAAATTCACAGTTAGGCACATGAAGCTTAAATAATATTTTGGTATGTACATAGATACCTACTTTAAGGAAACAGGAATATGAGAACCTACATACTTCAAACATAATTTACATATTGTGTGCATCCGGTTCACGGTTAATGTATTGTATTGGTAATGAAGCCTGGATTATAGGATATTAAGGTATGAAATTTACGGTAATATTTTCATCATATCAGCCTGAAACTATTCACACTCTACTACATACTATAAAATATCTCATGTAATTTAAAGTGAATGTGTTATTTTCACTATTTTTATTATATCAAGGGGCAAGGAAGGTGCCTCCACGTGTGGTCTTACAAAAACACCCGGCGCCCTTCGAAACGACACAAAGTCGGCCAAACCTTCCACCACTATGGCAAGATAAATAACGTATATTGACAGTTTTTAGATCTACCTCTGCGATATATTATAGTTAAATTTATCTTGCCTTTGATTCGAATCAGAAGACGATCACGAAACTTAAAATAGAAATTATTTACCATACCACATACTATAATACAAGCACAATAAAGAATTTTAAATTCAATAAAATTATTTTTTTAATAATAAATTAAATAAAACGGTATTTTAACTACTTTATTTCGACAGCTACCGGTTTCGCGAGGCTCTCTGGCATCGACAAACTGGTCAGTTAAGGCGTTAAATCTGCGGAATTCCATAGTGACGAAATTTTTATATACGAGTATGTAAGCTTATTTCCACTTGTAAGTTCTTAATTTTTCTCGACATATTTCGGAGGTTTTTCCTTTCGACATCATGAGAACGATATAAACCTGATGAGTTATTATAATCGTAGAGAGAAATTATCTGAAAAGTTGAAATCATATTTCTTACAGGCGTGATGTAGTCTGTTTAGCATTTTTTGTAAGTCATTATTGTTTTCAGCTATGATTATAGCATCATCTGCATAACAGACCACATTGGCAATTTGTTCTCCCATCCTATATTCCAGTTGTAGAGATAACACTTCATATGTGAAAAAAACGGTTTTGTATTAAATAAAAACAAATATTGTGCTTAACATCACTTAAGTATGTTATGTTCTACCAATCGGTTTCACTATCATCGTAGCTTTATCAAAGAATTAAGAAACTGCTTGTTTTGTTTTCATAACGAGCAGTTTCTTAATTCTATTGATACTTCTTATTTTTTGCGTCAAAAGAAATTCAGTCTCGTTGGGTGCCTCTAAATACGGTCTAATGTTTTATACATTTTCTGGTTTTGAAATTTCAAATAACAGCATCAACATTTTAATAAATATTATTTTTATCCGTTCTTTCCTTCAATTATTCATAAAAAAATAATTTGTTTTTAATAAGTAATCTCTATTAAGTGGTTCAATAACAGTTAATGTTTAGAAAAGCAAATAGCGTATCTTGTATTTAGTAATTAAATAGAAACTTTTGGGAGGTTTATTAAGAAATCAGGTTTATCCTCGCATCAATCACCCCAAGTTGATCCTGTGAAAGAAAATGTTCTCGCCGGAGGGGAAAATTGGCGTTAGAAACTGTTACGGCTAAAGGATAATAGATTTATTTAATTAACAAAGTTCTACCACACTTTGAGAGTAACCTCTAAACGTTGTATAGCTAAAATTATCATAAAAAATTACCATTCATTTTTTTATACAATAGCTAAACTAGGTTTTTCATGTAATTTTTGTTAATTACAGTAATTCTTTTTCAACTTGTTATTGATTTAAAAGTCTGTTTCTTCAGGATTCTCCTTCTTCTTCTTCCTCAGCCTATTCCCGTTCACTCCTGGACAAAGGCCTCCTCCATTCGCTTCCATGTCACTCTGTCCTGTGCAGACTGCATCCAGTTATTCCGACGTGTCTGTTCAGATCATCTTTCCACCGTAGTTGCGGTCGCCCTGCACTTCTCTTTGCCGTCCACGGTCTCCAAGTCAGCAGTCTTCTTGTCCACTTTTCATCTGAGCCTCTGGCTACGTGACCTGCCCATTGCCATTTAAGAGTCGCCACCCGGTGGATGATATCAGTGACCTTTGTTTTTTCTGTCACCGTATCGTTTCTGACTCTGTCTTTTAGGCTTATTCCTAACATGGCTTTTTCCATTGCTCTTTGGGTCACTCGTAGTTTCTCGGCACTTTGTTTGGACAATGTAACAGTTTCAAGACCATAAGCACCAACTAGCAGAACGCAGGCTTTATAGACTTTTCTTTTTAGGTTGATCGGTAATTTCCGGTTTTTAAGGTTGTAACTCATATTTCCGAAAGCTGCCCAGCTTAGTCCAATTCTTATTTTTAGCTCTGCGGTTTGGTTATCTCGGCCCAATCGAATATTGTGTCCCAGGTATGTATATACTTAGACATTCTCAATTCTGTTGCCGTCCACGTTGATTTCAAGCCTTTCCGTGCCAATCACCTTGGTCTTTGCCAGGTTCATATTCAAACCTACAGATTTGGATACATATTTTAGTTCTTTCAGCATTTCAGCTAGTTCCTCCGGAAGTGTTGCTCACTACGATGTCGTCAGCAAAGCGTAGATGGTTTAAATATTTTCCATCAACACGGATTCCTTTAGTTTCTCAATTCAGATTTTTGAAAATGTATTCGAGGGCTAATGTGACCAGTTTTGGGGGTATTGTGTCTCCCGGTCGGATTCTTTTAACGCTTAAAAAACGAGGAAAAAGCTTCGGACAATGATTGAAATTAAAAATTTACATAATAATTAAATAAAACGATGTTTTTTAACTACTTCCACTTTTGTCTTTATTTAGACAGCGACCGGTTTCGCCAGGCTCGCTGGCATCGACAGACTGGTAACACTATTGTAAACTTAGTCCTTTATATACATACAAATCAGGGGTGGTAAACATGATTCTATACAAAAATAATCTTCAAATATTTATGTAAAATTTTTTCTGAATTTAACTATTGGTATTACAGGTATTCTTGGAGGTTCGTGTTTAATACAATGGGTTTTCATATATAATTTTTGAAAAAATGGTTATTTTGTTTAAATTATTACTGAATTTAAATATTATATGTTATAGTTCTTGGTCGAAACCGGTCGCTGTCTAAATAAAGACAAAAGTGGAAGTAGTTAAAAAACATCGTTTTATTTAATTATTATGCAAATTTTTAATTTCAATCGGTCGAGCATGAACTACAAGTCCTGGTGAATTGTATGTATGAGGTATGCATGCGAAATGATCTGATGATGAATGTTAATAAGTCCAAGGTAATGATTTTTGAAAAGGAAGAAACCACGACAGTCTGCAACATTAGCGTGAATGGTGAAAACTTTGAGCAAGTAGTTGAGTTTGTGTATTTAGGTAGTATGTTTACAAGAGATGGGAGAGTGGAGAGGGATATTGAAAGAAGGGTTGGGGCAGGCAACAAAGTGAATGGTGCACTTAAAGTTGTCATCGCAAACAAAAACCTATCCAAAAAAGCTAGAATGGCAGTGCACAATGGTGTTCTTCTATCGACCCTTATGTATGGAAGCGAAGCATGGAACTGGCAAAAGAAGGATGAAAGTAGAATAAATGCAGTAGTAATGAGATCTCTTAGACGAATGTGTGGATACTCTGTGTATGATAGAGTGTCGAATGAAATTATAAGAAGTGAATGCGGTGCGAATGATGGTGTCATGAACAAAATAATGAAAGGATCATTAAGATGGTTTTGACATATGGAAAGAATGAATGAAGAAAGAATGGTAAAAAAATTATATGTTAATGATGTAAATGGTACCAGAAATAGAGGAAGACCATGGAAAACGTGGCACGATCAAATAAATCAAATATTGAATGTCGGCCATGTGAGGATTCAGAGAAATCGACGCGCGTGCATGACACGATGTATGAATGTTGAGGAAGCGAGAGAAATATGTCAGGAAAGAAAGGTGTGGCAGTCCATTCTTTCTGCCTACCCCTTCGGGGAGACGGCGTGATGGTTAGTTAGTTAGTTAGTTTTTAGTTCTTGGTCCGTAAGGTTGGCCGCGCCTTGTTCGGTTTTCCCAATCCATATAGCTGCTAGGGTCTGGAATCAATCAAAAACACATTTTGGGCAGTAATCGATTCCAGGAATATTGTAATTATTATTTAAAATGAACTTCCATCAAGAGATTTCAGTAAAATCATTTGATTATCTTAAAAATTTACATCTACCCAAATCCCCAAAAAACATATTGCTACCAACTGTGAAAATCTGCATAATAATAGAATCTTTAAAAACTTGTATAATTGGAACTGTAAATGCCATGATTGTCGTTGTCAGTTAATGTTATAAAAGTTATGCTTATTACTTTGAACAATGATACAGCAACGATCTCCGAAACTTTGGTTGAGAAGGAGAAGTTACACGGATCTACCCAAAATCCAAAAAACATGCATGATCGTAGTATTTCGCTTTTTTAACAATAATTAGTAGTAGCCACTCTTTAGTAGTACAATGCTTCAGATGTATTCACACGATGTGAGCTTATAGAACTATCTTTCACGGTCCAACTCTTCATATAGAATATTATATTTTAATAATGACGTTGGCCAATTTGATGACGTTGGAGACCTTTGTCCTGGCTCATATGTTCTTAAGTTGATACCCAACTAATTATTAAAGATGATTATATAGAAAGACGTATGTGTGGTAGAACGATATACGACAGAATCTCAAATGCTGATAAAAGAAAGTGGAAGAAGTATTATGAACAAAATTATAAAAGGATCGCTGCGTTGGTTCGGACATATGGAGCACATGGATGGAGAAAGAATTGTTAAGAAAGTATACGTTAATGATGTAAATGGAGTTCGGAGTCGAGGCAGATCGAGGAAAACATGGCATAACCAAATTAATCAAATTTCAAAGGTTGGTCATGTCAGAAGTCGGAAGAATCGACGTGCTTGTATGACTCGCGGTAAGAATGTGGAGGAAGCTAGAGAAGTGTGCCAGGATAGAGTAGTGTGACGGTCCATTCTTTCTGCCCACCCCTTCAGGGAAACGGCGTGATGGTTTGTTTGTTTGGATATCTTAAATTTAAAAAGGGAATCAGACTTTTGATGATATAAATATAATTAATATTGATGGTGTTATGGTGTTATGAACAAAACAATGAAAGGATCATTAAGATGGTTTGGACATGTGGAAAGAATGAATGAAGAAAGAATGGTAAAAAAAATATGTGTAAACGATGAAATTGGAACCAAAAATAGAGGAAGACCGAGGAAAACGTAGCACGATCAAATAAATCAAATATTGAATGTCGGCCATGTGAGGAGTCAGAGAAATCGACGCGCGTGCATGTTGATGTATGAATGTTGATGAAGCGAGAGAAATATGTCAGGAAAGAAAATTGTGGCAGTCCATTCTTTCTGCCTACCCTTTCGGGGAGACGGCATGATGGTTAGTTAGTTAGTTTTTTATTAATGAAAACGTTTGTTTTCTAGGAGTTTGATTATATTTTAGATGAATTGACATGTTTCACCCCTCTAAGGCATTGTTAATTGTCACACATTTCAAAACATGTCATTCCAACTAAAATATAATCAAACTCCTAGAAGACAAACTTATTATTTAATATGGAGTTCTACATCATTGTTCAAGAAACAATAAATAAATTGATGATACAATATATGGTACATGTTCACGGAATGATGTTATATTTACAGAACTATCACACGGCTAGTACTTGTACAGAACGTAGGAGTATAAACTTGGAAACCGAAATAACCATATCTGCGGCGCGCAGAATAAAAGACAATCGCGATGGAAAACACAATTTCATTGTTATTTCATATACTTTTGACGGGAGGATTTATATTCTTTTGGGCGTTCTCGCGCATCAAATCACAGGGGAACACAAAGGAAAGTGCCCGTAATCTAATAACGTATCAAGCAGCCTGAACGATTTTCATTTGTCATTTAAATGACGTAACATTACCGTGATATGACT